>JAODUK010079623.1:0-15580 GCA_027564635.1 Typhlichthys eigenmanni
AGCTTTTCATGGAACTATTGTGCCATAGGTTTTGCCTCTTCATGAACCATGTGACCGTTGAAAATGTTGAACTTCCGTTGGCATAAATCTGTTATTTCCATGGCTCTGGATGCAAGTTGTAACCATTAGAGTTGCTATGGCATTACTAGGTGAGTCCTAACAGGAGTTTAATAAGTATACCTCCATACAGTATACTGTATCTCCCAACCATAGAACACCTTCCCCCAAAAGACTGGAAAACATGTCTTAGCAATTATCCGATTGCCTATAATAAGCAGAATACAGAATAGTAAGAGTGGGAGCAGAGGAATGACTGCTTGTAGGAATAGCAGTAATGGAGTTAATAATAGGGTTTGAGTTGGTAATAGAGTGGTAGGAGCCAGAGGAACAGTGGTGACAGTAGCAGCAATAAGTGGCGGTAAAATGAGAAGTAGCTGGACGACAAGCTTGTTAAGGCACACCGTGATGTCACACCTCATTCTAGCATATGCTGCTCTTCATTTCTATAAGACAGAAATTCGAGAAAAACTATTTTAAAATCAATCTAAATCAATACAAAAGAAGATCCACAAATCACTGCTTTGGATATATCATAACAAGCTTGATGTATTTAGTCGCTCAAAAGGTGTTTAAAATGCATTAAGGTATTCCAAGAAAGAACGTCATGCTTTTGCATGAACACAAGCACATTAACTCCATCTTTCATCCACCAGCGAATATAGCATAAAGCCAGATGAAAACAATGGCAGTGTTACATGTGAGAATTGTCATGCATTCATTAAGATTAGGCGGCATTAATTGTAGCTGTGAAGATTTAGAGAAGAACGATTCATTCTGTGTCTCTCTCAATTTGTTTTCATGCCCGAGAGGTTTGCATATTATACATCTACTTTTTGAGCAGTGTATAGATATTATGGGTACTGTATAGCGGGGTTGTTATGTGTGTGTTATAAGAAGGGAGGGTTGGACTTTATTGACCTATGGCGCATTTGAGTAGAGCATCTCGTCAAGGGAGAAAAAAAATACTTGTTAATAAAGTATGTCCTGCAGTTTTCCTGCAACAGCTGTTGAGACCATATTTATTCCCACATGTTATAATGTACTGTAGGCTCTTTGAAACCCAAACACTTTGTCTCTTAAATAGCAGATTGTCAGATCACCCTTGGTACCTTCCGTCAACTGTAAAAGGTATATGTTCCTTTTGCAATAATAATATTGATGATATAAATGTGCGCAAATGTATGCAATAAAAAGTGAGACTTCAACGTCTCCTAGTGTGTCAGAGAGGATTAACATGGTGGCTAGTATTGAAGTAAGTGTCTCATTTTAATTGCAATATTTTTTTATTTTTTTATTTTTTTTACATGGCTTCTTATTACACTACTTCTTGAATAGAACCTCTGCGGGCCAGAAACTGCCTTTTCAGAAAACGGTTCCATCTGGGCATAAGGATTACATTATTTTTATCATGTCAGGGATTAAGGATTTGTCTCAGTCAGTAAGTGCTGAACTGTGAAACGCACGCAAATGACAACACAATACGCCAAAGTCTATTGTCTCTGCCCACTAAAACACAAACAATAATAATGGGGAAAAAAAAAAAATATATATATAAAAAGGGTTGCATCTTCTCAAGAAAGGCAATGTATTGTCTTAAATGACGTGTCATGTTTGACTTTAAAAAAAAGTGAGTAATGACCTTGAGAGTAGCACATTTCTATTGGCCCACACAAATTAAAGCAACATCTGCATTACGGCTTCACCAACCTTTCATTCAAGTTCTTGAGCATGTGCATCAAATTGGCAGGAGGCATTAGCTCAGTAAGTACATAGAAAGTATAAATCTGGGTGTTTGGCTTTTCTAGACTCGAGGCTGTTTACACAGTGTTCATAAGGTTTGGTTAGGAGTAAACAATATATGCAGACCAGTGAAGTGCAATTTGTTACAAAAAATAAAAAATAAAACGTATCTGTGGAGTGTGTTGCTGTTGATGTAATTTATCGCTATTTTACGTTGGACTGGCTGCCTCTTTTATTACAAAAGCTTATCTATAGAGTCCCTTTCCTTCCATGTTGTTTGTGACAAAATTATTTTAATGTGTTATATGTAACATGTACTGTAAATATTAGGACAGAGATAGGAGGTTGGCATTTTACTCTTTAGAGAGTTTTTAAAATATACACGCCTAAAATACAAGTAAAAGCGTTCATAGGAAGAGTGGTGCTATCATCGCTAGGCTTCAATCCAGAGCAAACATACAGTCAAACCGACAAACCTACTGGCCCCAGAAGCCACAGTTAACCTTTTGGGTGCTGATTTCATAATATGCTCCCCTGTGTCATAACTGATAACGCTTTCCTTTGCCTCTATAAAGCTTTCTCCAAAGACGCTGGTGATTCAGAGTGAGACACAAATATCCTCCTCAATTCCATGGTCATAACCCCTGTCTCTGCCATCGGTCGCTTTAATAGGTGTTTAGAGAGCCACTGTGTGTGCACAGGAGAACTGGCACCATTTGATTGCCTTTAGAGAGGCGAATTGTCACAGCAAATAAGAGGACAGGCGACAAACATTTAGCAGCGGAGGATTTAGTGCGGTCTTCAGTGATTAGAATTCAGTTAGTGCCTTGAGTGCAGGGGCTTAAAGATGGAAAGTAATGGTTGAAATAATTTTTGCAGTTAGACACAGTGGATTGTCAGTGGGTTTTTCCATCTGAACTCTTCATATGCTTTTGGAGTTTCAAACCATGGTTCATGTAATATTTGTTACGTGTGACGTTGCTTACATTTTCTTTGGTCCAGTCGAGTATTAATTATTTATTTCTTCTTTGTAATCAATCACATCACACAAAGACACCAGGAATAGAAGCAAAAATAGGGAAGACCCAAAATAATGGAAATGTGAAACTGACACACAGCTGGTTTGATTGGGCGTCCGACATTAATCGCCCACGGTTTTGGCATCAGCGCTGAAGGAGCAGCCATACACCTGTTAACTGTACTCGTAGAAGTGAGCCTGATTGGAGCTTTCCAGATTCATTCCCAATCAAATAGCAAATCACGCTCAGACAGATAAAAAGCCCGCCGGCACTTTTTTCGAAACGGCGTCTAACGAGGAAAGGCTACCGGCTACTTCAGGACTCAAGTCAGGACAAATGAAGGGGTCTTTTCGCCCAGGATGATTGTGGGGCACAAGGCTGGCTGTCTCCGAAGATAAATGCATCTAGTCTTCTGAAACGACATTAGCCATGCATAGTTTAATCCTAAACACCATTACAACATAAAAACATGGGTGTAAAAAGGTTGCTGTCGAGCTCCTTCAGTGAGAGGAGAACAGTCTGCTCATCACAACATTGTGGCTGCACTGTAATTTGACAGTTGATGATTAGCATATACATTTGCCAATGTAACTTCCAAATAGTGCTTCGCTCTTTTGTTCGTGAACTGAATTGAAATTCACCAGGAAGACGGGGGGGTGGGGGGGTTTGTTCACTGCCAATGAAAGGCAGTGTTTCAGGACGTACCAGGCAACCGCTCATGGAATTGAAAAACCTGTAAAACCGAAGGGGGGTAAGGTGAAATCATTGCACTGAATTTGCTAATACTGTACCTCACACATGCACTGGGTACGTTGACTCAATAGAACGGGATTTATTTTCATTTATCAAAATTAAGTTTTGCCTGACAGTGAAAAGCAGTCAATAACGATGTGCGGCTAATGTAATTTGGAATACACTTAATGCGCTGCTTACCCGACTAGAAAGAACTGCAGTAATAAATTGGGTGTTTCTGATAAGCATTAACGGCAATGCAGCATTTGAATGAGGGCATTAATGCTTGCTTAAAATAAAAATAATCAAGTGACAATGACCCAATGACACATTTTGTGTTACATATTGTTCTTCAGAGGGATGTCTGCCAAGGGAAGCAAATGATGACTGTATTGACCTCTAAAGACCATCAGCAATGTGGAATTGTATGTCATTAGAACTGGCTGAACACTATAATTGTGAACCAGAACAATAGCTCATTCTCATTGCATGATAATTGTATCTTTACATAACTCAAGTACACAGTGCAGACATATGCACATAAGTACACACATATTGTACACACACACACACACACACACACACTCCAAACCGCTCCCAAACACACACACACACACACTCCCAAACACACACACGCACACACGCACGCACGCACACTCCCAAACACACATACACACACACGCACATGACCAAAGTCCTCACAAAGTAGATGAGCTCCGTAGTGTACCGAATGGAAAGATTGTGCAAAGCCCAGTTCCTCTCTGCCTCACAGGCTAAATCAGCAGGCAGTGCACCCGCCCGCCGTCCCAGGGTACTGCGTGTAACACTTGGCTCGCTCCCTAGCCAGCGCCTGGATCAGAGACGCCCGGCGCTATCATCCACGCCCTGGCAGCAAGAAGGCCTGGTTTAGAATGACAAATTGGTTCGAGGGAGTGACGAGAGCGGGTCCAAGAAATAACACTTTGAAGAGAGGAGCGCGGTCCGCGGGTTGTGACAAGCGCACCACATTATACGGTCAAGTGTACAAGTCTGACAGCCGCCACGCGGATTGATCTGGATGCCAAAGACACTCTTGACGAGGCGAGGCGCTCTCGTCAAGACAATGTCAGAGCGTTTTATCTTAGAAAGTCACCCAAAATATTACTGGATTAGAGGGCTTTCCGGCAAACAGTCTCTTGTCTCGTGGCCTCAATTTGGATCAGACCGAACCCTTTTTCTCAAACTAACTCGGCTTCAAGTGTGTCAAATGTGTTTTTCTGTTGAGCTGCCAGTGTGGCAGCATTCACACATGTGTAGCAGACACATTATTATATCCCGTACAAAATCCCAGCCCAGCAATGTCTGTCCTGTGAAATTAGAAAAAGTTTAAGAAAATGTGAAAAAGAAATAACATAACATGTTGTTTTAATAAGCTCCTCTATAGTGAGTGTTGATTACTTATTGATTGAGGGTGTGCTTCCTCTAATTAATATATCCAGACCAGTCACCTTCGAAGTGACTGCAACCCCCCCGCCACCAGTTTGCCAAAATAAGTTCTTTACCTAAATGTATCTAAACAAATAGTAAGTCAAAATTAAAGGTCGTAGGAAGCGCTACTAGTTTCAGTTACGTATAGTGGTCTAACTTGACTGTGATCCTAGTTATGTTTGTTATATATGTTCTATTATTATTTTGATTAATATCTGTGTTCTATGTTAGCAACACCATCATTTCCAATCTACCGACCCACACAAGCAAGTTAAGTTTGGTGTGTCCGTTTATAATAAAGTTCTGCTATTATTAGCAGTGGACGTGTTGTTATAAACACGTCACAAGCTTTGTAACTTGTAATTTCATTGTTTTTCCTCCAGCTAGTTGGAATCCTGATCCAATGCAAGGTTTCTGAGTGCCTCTAGGACTGCCTCTTATGTAAAATAGGTCATCTTTTCCTTGCCAAGCAATCATGGCATTGTGCTGATGCCATGCGAGGTTTGAAAATAAGCCATGTCTGTGGCACACACACACACACACACACACACAGCCAAGATGTAGCCATCTTCATCCACTTTCATAGCGTAGTTATAACTGTTATACTGTAACCGCATCAGTATAATGTTTAATTTTAAGGTGGGACGTTTTTGGCTTGTTGTCAAAATCCCCTTTGCAAACGAGATTCATTGTGGAACAATTTCAAAGAAATTGTGCTTGACACACGCCTTCCTTAAGGGGCTGTTCTGTGAACCCAGAGCATTCTGTTTACATATATACACCGCCTCACAGTAAACCTATATTGAGAGCGAGATAAACATGCCATGCTGGGAGGGTAGGAATGCCATATGCCTTGTCAGCCTGTCTCCAGCTTCAATGTTCTTCAGCATGACTGACAAGGTCTATATATTAACATGGCAGGTAGACAGGCTCTGACTTCCATGTAGGTTTTTACCCATTAAAATGATATTCAATCATTCCTTGATGGGCATTTTTAGCCTCAAACCACACCTCATAATGATTTCAGAGTTTAGAGTGCCATTCAGATTGAAATGTTATGTTGCTTGAAGCAACATCTAAATAAATGTCCTGGTTTTTGGTTTGGCAATTACATTAATAAGGGATGATGCGCATATTGTGGATGGAGACCACTTTTTGAGGTATGTCGACTACTAAAACTGCGCCACAGTCCCCCTGGCACACATTTAACAGGATTTTAGTCCATGTGGCTGGGAAACGCCATTGCTTTGAGACACAAGAGTTGCACATACTGTGTGCCTTTGATTGCGTGTCCAAGACTAGCAAAATAATAACAATGCAGAGACTGAAACACTACGAAATTGCCCAAGGCTCCGAAATTGCTAATGAACGACAGCAGGGTGCATTTGGAGATATGGTGGGGGTGGGGAATTTAAACCTCACTTCCTTGGCAAATGTGTTGCAGAGAATGCCTTTGCTCACATTTTAAACCTTACCGTCACCGCCTCAAAAGTGAATACAGTCCTAAGTGGGATATAGCGTCATGCAAAACAATTCACTATTTATTCATGGCAAGAGCAGAAGTATTCCAATAACCACCAACTCAGCACGCCATAAGATGGTTTATCACTACAGGCACCATGCAGAATTAGTTTATATTATTACAGACAAGACATGTTTTACCTACTCCTTACTCTCCAAGTTTGTCAAGGGTTCTTGTCTCACTACTGAAACACTGAGCGAAGAAACTGCCTCAAAGAAAGAAACCAAGAGAGGAGATGGTTCTCTTTTTTCCTTTTTTGAATGTGTTGCAGATCCATAACCTGGCTGTTACATGATCAAAGGGATATGATAATCCTGGAACTATAGTCTTCATTTTAATCCTCGTGAGAGAACTATATTTATTGGGGGTGGGGAAGTAGGACAATGCTTTGGGAAGGAAGGGGGGTGGGTGAATGTCACTAAATGTAGCTAGGCAGTTTGAAGATAGCCTCATGAGACCATCCTGATCTCAAGCTTCAGTTGACTTCGAGAATCAGTCTGGAGAGCTTGAAATCCTTGCGACTGAAATCGAGCTTGAAATCCTTTCTACTGAAACCGAGTAATGACTGACCTGACCAATCAGCGTCGTACTGATACGGACGTGAGTTAGATGTAACTTAAACAAAAGTGAAAGTATTTTTTGAAAGTACCTGCCCATTTCAAACAGTTTCAATGGGACGGCTCCGCAGATGGACGTGTGTCCATGTGGCGTGTCAGGTTAGTTTTGAGAGGCATCTGGGACGAGAAAGCATAAAGCTTCCTTGTGTGTGTGTGCCGACAATTCGGGCAAAACTGTCTCACAGTCTGGAGACAAAAAAAAAAACGTACCCAAGACCCCTTTCCACTCAATACTGAATAGTGCTCTTGTTGTTTCATGGTGTTTGTTGGGGAAGTCGGCTGGTTGAATGTGACCAAACTGCTATATGCAGAGTTTAAACACAAGCAGATAAGCAACAATCCCAGCGTGACTGGGGTTGCTTACATGCATCTGTGCTGCATCGAATAGGTGGTAGACCTCCTCACCATTTCCCCAGCTCAATTGTCCACAAAGGTGTAGGCAACGATAAGGGGGTAGATAACAGTGTGAGACCATAGTATATGAGGGATGAGCAGGGAAGGAACATGCTCGCAGAGGTTCAAACCAATCAACATAGTTTTTGAAACACAAGGAATAAACTATATTATTTAGCTTTCCTGCTGTTAGATCAGTTCTTGCAAAATGTTGCTGGTATTTAGGCATTAGGTAGGTAGCAATTCTTTTGAGGACTGAATAATTTGTTGGTAATGCATGTTATTAAATGTATAGCTAAGTTAGCCCAGATGTGCATTCAGTTTGCGAACATATTGAAACAGTTTTCCGCTTGCTTCGAGATCACCACGAACGTTTGCGAACATAAGAAAACGGTTTGAGGAGGAAGTTATCGGCGAACAAACGTTGAAGCTGGACGAATGGTGACAGTTTAAATCTAATAGTTTTGGAATGTTTACACAAAACGTTCATAATTCAAGATCAAAGCAAACATGTTCGCCTCGAACGTCTGCCACTGTTCGCCAATTCTGAATGCAGTATGTAATATGTTGGTAATGCATGTTATTAAATGCATAGCTAAGTTAGCCCTGATAATATGCTGGGTCATAATAACTAGGGATGGGTACTGTAGGTTACTTTTTAAATACAATATGTTACAATTACTAGTTACCAGACAAAATCTATATATAATCAGTACTGTCATTTATTGGATTACCTACAATTACTTATTTAATAATAAGTAATCTAAGTAATAATAGTTTAAGTAATTAATTACTTTCCATTACTTTTGGTTTACTTTGGAAAACTTCACGCATAAACATAGTTATTTGAAATGCCATCCAAAGCAATTTACTGTGGTGCGACGCCAAATCTTTCTGTTTTTGTGACCGTTAAATTGCGCAGGGGATCAAAATAAGGTCGGACTTTATTTCAATTATTGATTGACATTAATGAAAGATTAATAAGAGAACATCCGATTGTTTTATGCATTTTTCTTCGCCAAACTCACCTTTTATATTTGAAAGTAGGCCTTGAAGTAATCATATCATTTTTAACAAATACCTGTTATCTGATTACACTATTTTAACTGGTACCTAATGGATTACAGTTACTGTTTTTTTCATGATCAGATGACAAGTAATTGATTACATGTAATCAATTTCTTCCCAACCCTGATAATAACATAATGATGTTTGCTTACTGGTGTATGAATGTATGTATTTGCCTGCAGTTTTGTATTGGCTAATTTTACAGTAAGTCGTTTTGCATAAAAGCCACTGCAAATTGCTGTAAATGCAAATGCGTTGCTGGAAAGTAAACAATGCCTTTAAAGAGTTAAAAGTGGATATTGTCCTATAGCACTGACATGAACGAGTAGTGGCACAAGTAGTCCCTGTAAAGGTTGATTAGGGTGAGGTTTGGGGTTACAAACTAGGAAAACAAACCTAGGGAGCATCCGTCATAACCCTTGCTGTGTCAGCATGTCTCCCAGAAATCATATCTTTCCGTTTCCTCGGAAAACAAAGTTTATAATATAGCATAGTTTTGTGCACTCTGGCCCTCGTCAAATTACAAAAACCACCCGAGCCCTCTGAAAATACAAAAGCATCAATATGTGGTGTAATCTGAGGCCAGCTATAGCCAGCCTTGTCAATAGTGTTTCCCTATCAGATGCAAAATGTTCCAGACTCAAAGGTGAAATGGAAATAAATGTAGGTGTTCTGTTGTGTTTCTTTCTATAGTGTCACAAGTATTTTATTCTAATCTGGTTTCAAACATCCAGTTATTGTCTCTTGACCAACCTCTCTTTAGAAACAACAACATTTAAGTTTCGTGTTTGTTATTTATTGTATGACAGCTCCAGTGCAGTAGTGACATTTGTTTTGTTTGTCATAAAGAATAACATGTTGAATCCTGTTGAGGATGTTGGTATGTGTGTGTTTGTGTATGTGTGTGTGTTCCTGTGCACGCACACGTACGTGCATGATTGTGTGTGGGCACCCATGCTAATGTGTGCGTGTGTTTTTAAGAGAGAGACATTTTGATTTAAATTATCTACAGTATGGCTGCTTTGTAAGAGCTGGAAAGCTAATTGCAAATTAGTTTTTAGAACCACTGTATTTGCACAATATTTATCAATGTGTTATTTTAGTTATTTGTATATTTATTTAAGTACAGTAGTGCGTTTAAGCATCATATGCATATGGCAGTAGTTTTAAAGTTGAAGATTAAATATTTGTGCATAGTTGCAGTCTGTAGATAGATTTCAGACAGTTGGTAAAATAACGTACTGTGCCGTAGCCTACATGAGATTGACAGGACAACCATGCCAGTATTATTCAATTATTCAAGTAATATTCGTAGTTTTACAATATCATCTTAAACTATTACCCCGTAAAATATCATAACCCTTCCGTCTCTCCCCAAAGAAAATAAGTCATGTTTACAGTGTGTGTGCCATCAATGATTATATTGTGATGTTAGTTCAACACAGTCTGTGGGGAGACATTTTGTCTGCTAATTCCATCGTCCCTGCTAGACCGCCATCCATCCATCAATATTTGATGAGCCACTGCTCTTAACGCTGCAGCAGAGGCCTGGTTGGGTCTTTCCCTCCTCTGCCTCGGCCCAGGCGGTGTGTTCCGTCTAAATTGCGATGAAATATAGATGTAAAGAGTCTGGGCAGTTGAGTGTGTCACCTCTCCTGGCGGTACCAGAAGCCATTAATAGTGTCAGGCTGCAGGAGACATACCACAGGCTCATAATTGGACACGAGACGCAAGTTGAGGCACCTGCGTGGAATAAACAGGACCGCCTCTTATGGTTGAACCTTGTGAGAGTCCTGAAAAGGTCTCTACGGACGTCCACCCCATTCCCTCTCTCTCTCTCTCTCTCTCTCTCTCTATCTCTCTCTCGTTGGCGAGTGAGACATCCATTTCCCTGTTTGTTTCTTAGAGAGGTCAGCTGGATATGACATCCACTTGTCATATGTGGTTTTTTGTAATGTTGTTGTGGGTATGCAAATACTTTGAGTGTCTGCATAATCTCGAGCAGCGGGACCATCTGCTGTTGGCTTGTTGACTTACCTGGCGTCTGCTTTTAATGGTGTTTTCTTGTATCTGAGTGATGTATTGGTGTATTAACAATACCATAATCATCTAACTTCAAAATATGCACGCGCAGATAAAAAAAGACACAACTTATGTTTGGTTAAGTCTTACGATGAAAGAGGACTAGTATTTGAATGAGGTGAGAATAGTGGAGACTGGTGGAGAATTGAATACATAATCCATTTGCCTAATGTATTAGATTATATTGTCAAGAAAAATATTTTAAAAATCAATGGTGAAAGCCTTGGATTAGTATGCAACTAAGACCTGCTTGTTGATGCTGGGTGCTTAGCATGAAACTCTGAAGGCTGTCGTATTCTTTCCAATTTCAGCAGACCTTTTACAATAAATGTTGTTTTAATGGAAATGTAGAAATCACTTGAGGCGAAGAAAACCGACATTTCTGTGTGCCAATATATTTCCCGCTTATGTACAGGTGGTATACTGGAGGGAAATAACAGTTGTATCAGCAAATCAAAGGGAGTTTGTGTTATTCTGCTGGTTTCACTTGTGTTTGGAAACATTAAATCGCATATTAGAAATTGAAAGTTTTATATTTTACAATGAAATAGTTACCATATACTTTAATGCCACTGACATTTGTTTGTAAAAAAATAAAGCACTGTCCATGTTGTTGACAGATGCTAATGGTGAGGAGGACCAAAATCTAAGCTGTACCAACTGCCACGCAAGATTTTCTAAGAGATGCCCTCTGCTGAAAGCATGTCTCTAATAATGTGTTTTTCCTGTAGAATCTAAACCTGACGCCGGAGAAGTCTTTCAATTCATCGCCCCCTAACTGCCCACACAAGGTAAGCCCCAGCTTACATTCATCCAGGATAAAAACATCATTATCTGAAACAAATGTTATTTTGAGCTTTTTATATTTTGCTTGATTTGTTTGGATGTATTGGCAGGCATTGACCCACTGTGCCTAGACCTTGTGTATGGAAATTAAATCTGAAAAGTTATAAGTCTTTTTATAATACTTGCAATTCAATGGTGGAGTTTTTTTTATCAATTCATGATTTTCTAAATGACTTAGAAATCACTTGGTTAGAGAGAATCTCTTGTTGTCTTATTTAGATTCAAATACTTTCCAAGGTACTGGAACACATTAAAATTCAACCAACACTTGTTCGGCATTAAGCGAGAATGGCAGATTTATTCAATGCTAATTTGTCCTGCCTATTCAGAGTCAAAGTCACCACCTCTCTACGATCATCTCAAGTCAGTTTCACACGTTGATTGAAGTAACTTTACCCCCACAACTCCGGCTCCGCTTCGTGCCGCTTGCAAATGCGATAATGTGTTATGTAGTGAAAATCACACAATTCCAGTTCACTCCACATAGCGCCAAAGGTGTCAAAAATGCCTGTGTCCTTTTCTGGTTGACTGGCTGGCTTGGTCAGGAGTGACTAGTGTGCCAGCGGACGTTGGTGAAAGAAAACCGATTGAGAAAAAGCCGGATGACAGCCTGTCATCAAGTGGTCAATGCCCTGCACCGTTTTTGCGCCGCTAATGCACAGCTAACTGTCGAAAATGACTCAGGTGGCATTGAAAGCTGCAGACGGCGGTCCGACGACACAAAATAACAGTAATGTGTGATACCTCCCTTTGTCTCGGTCGTTGGGGAATAATGAGAGAGGCGATCGGCGTTTGTTGAGAGTGCCGTTGAAGCAAAATGACACTGTAATTGCCTTTGTGTCCTTCACATGTAGGGTTTGAGCTGTTCATATTTAGAACATTCCTACTAGTGAGAGTTGGTCAGACAGGATGTCAGTCAAGGTCAGTCCAACTAAGAACCATACTGACCTTGAAAATGTAGGGTGCTACAAGTGTACCTCATGCATCAATTAAAGATATATAAAAGTGTGTATTCTTATAAATTGCATGTTCATAAATAGCCCAAAGAACCATTTGGGATATTATTAATTACAATTAAATTAATTGATTGTTTACAGTAGTCATGTGACACAAAGCCTATTCTAGTCCCTTATGGTATTTTATTTTCTTATGTGTGATCCTTCTGTGTACCGAATTTGTGCAATTCAGATCCTTGTATTTCTGTCATGTTTTCATTGAATCACTCTCTCTCCCTCCCTCTCTCTCTCCCTCTCTCTCTCTCTCCATTTAAAACAGCTGATCCGGGCTGATGTAACAGGGGAACACAGTCAGTTTTTTTGCGGCCGGCATCATTCACGTTTTGAGCTGTTAGCATTGCAATATAATCTCCCCTCTCGTCAGCTCACATTAGTCACTGTGAACCCTACCAACCAAATACGCATGCTGAATGAAAGAGAGCAGTCAGGGCAATTCGGCGCGTCAGTCAGCTTAGGAGGCCGTTAAAATGAGTAAATGGCAGAATATGATTTATATGAAAAGAAATATTCCGTACATAATGGCGTTCCCCGGGCAGAATACCCGCTCTTTTGCCCGGCTACTCTGTTCTGTATCGTGTACATCGCCCGGATATAGATAGGGCTTTCAAACTGGCTGCTTTGTGATTACATTAGGAGTGTGAGAGTGAAAGAGTCAGAGAGGAATGGGATCGGAGGAGGGCTCTCTGAGCACTAAGTATATATAATTGCTTCTTGACACGTTGGCCAAATTCTGCGGTGCCAAGATCTGAACAAAGATGATTAACGGCTGTCCGAGTGGGTGGGCACCGCAGGTCCTTCAGAGACGTTCCGTTTCCATAGCGATCCCCCATGCATAGGCCACACATTGCATTCTCCGAAATCTCCGGGGTCCCCTTGCATTGCTAAACTACAATTAGAACTCGTATGGAGCGCATTGTCCACTAACAACCATCTCCGCCCTCATATTTGTCTGCCTAGCAGTTTTCTTCTTCCGATCGCCTTTTTTTATCTTTCTTCACTGTGTCTTTTATTATGAATGGTCTCCTCTGGCTGGCGAGAAACGTGAAATTTGTGCATTCCTTGAATAATTGAAGAGCGGGCTCACCTCAAAGCATTGTTAAATCGAGGCAGTCGGGGTAGAGGTTAGGGGAAGATCATATTTCTGACACTAGGCTTCAGGCAGTTTGGAAATTGTGCCGCTTTTTCACAAGGCTCCTTTTGAAAACTACATTACGAGTAACGGTTTCTCATTAGAGTACCACAGAACTGTGGGAAAAGGAACAGGAAAAGGACGTGTGTACACATGGCGACACACACACACACACACACACACACATGCACGCACACACACACACGCGTATAATGTAACATATGGCAAGCAGAAAGTTGAACAGTATTAACATTCAGTGGAAATGCTCCCACAGAATATTTTGGTCATATATTGCACACAAATTACTTTGGTCTCCAAATCGGATTGCCACGGAGCTCGGGCCCATCACATTACGGCACACGCATGTGTGTGTGTGCGTGCGTGTGTGCATGTTTGCGTGTGTGCGTGCCCTTGCATGCATGCATAAGTACCAGTATCTGTACTGTGTGTGTATGGGAAGCCTGCAACCTAGTTGCATGACAGATGGAGAGGGCAGAGGGTGGGGATAGGGATCAGCCACCTCTGCCTGCACGGGGTCCACGATGCATCCTGCTTCTGCCAGCTTTCTGAAATTACCATGGCACACTAACACCCCCACACACACACACACACACACGACTCCATGATGTCACTTAGCAGATTTTATCTCAAGTGGTTGTGAGCTTTTTTTTTTTTTTTACATCTGTTTTGTTTTTAGCAAGAGCTAACACGTTTTCTACTGACAACTTTTCTCCTGACAACTTTTCTCCTGACAACTTTACCGTTGATGTAAAGGTTGTACAAAATTGCTAAACAATCTTCACGAAGCAGACTTTGATGTGTTTCATGGTGAGCTAACACTTTTTCGCTAATGAAAAGACATTGATGACGACAGATAAAAATGGCTGAAGGGTCCTTGTGTAAGTCCATTTCCATATCAGGAAAAGGCCGGAGATGAAAAAGCACATCTTAATGATGAATAATTCTGTATAATAAAAACAGAATCCCTCTGGCATCTGAACAAGAGGCTATAGTCGTGCAGAAATTAAGCTAGGTTATCTGGGGACAAACCCTTCCCCTACCTTGTATGTTTACGTGCACACGCAGACACATGTCTCGCTTGTACACAATCCTGTGATTCAGTTAAGTAAATGTAATGTGGGAAGACAAGCAACAACAACGTGCGTCTCCGCCTGGGGTTACCGTCAGTGACCATCCTCTAACAAATAATACGGTGTGACTGAAAAAAAAGACAATAGGAAAAGGTCACGTGTCCATGTCAAGTGGCTAAAGCTATACGGTGCAACAAGCCTGCTATCAAGGCGGTGGGTCGCCATGTTGGTCGTCGCAGTGCGGCTTTCTTTCCTTCTTCTTCCCTATGTTCTGGTCACATCCAGCAAAGTACACGTGATCTCACTGGTTTCCAGAGTTGGGCAAGTTACTCAGGATTTGTAAATAAGTTACTAGTTACTTATTACTACTTCAAAAAGTAATAACATTACTTTACTTATTACTGGGTATAAAAAGTAATTTGTTATTATTAACAAACATTACTAGTTACATAACTATATTACTTTTACAATCACTACCCTGTCTTGCCCCTTCAGGGAAATGACAACCTGTGAAGCCAGCTCATTTTAGAAATGAATCCACTTTATTAAAGCAATAATGAACCTTAGGAGTCAACCATCAGTTAAAGTGAAAACATTCAATCAATCAATCATCAATCAATCTTTATTTATATAGCACTTTTCATACAAATTCATACACCACAAAGTGCTTCACACTACAACGTCAGTAAAAACAATACAAAATGAGTAGAAACAATGCATTAAAAAAAAAAAAAAGTAATACCACCACTCATGTTACACTCATCATCCCAACCCTCCAATCACAAACAAACATCGGGA
>JAODUK010079634.1:0-39362 GCA_027564635.1 Typhlichthys eigenmanni
GCTATCGGGGTGTAAAGAGAATTTCAAGAAATATTACTAAATGTGCTTCTGAAGCAAATGACATACTCATCCTTTAATCAAGGACTATGTATAACCATATAACTATATATAATAACGTGTTTAACCTTGCGCTTTCTGGCGAAGGACGGTTTAGACCAAATGTAAACATATATCACAACAAAGCAACAAACAAAAAACATTTGAAGCCTATACATAACTTTTGTTTACATTGTTCTGAGTAGGCCTACATATCTTAATGTGTATTGACATCAATCAAATGTACATGTTAATACAATACAATTCAAAACAACTAACTTTCACGCAGAACATAACAATACTTAACGACAGATAGAACGACTCTGCAAACCATAGGAAAATATCTGCTCTGGCATTTGCAATAAATGAGTAAACACCACTCACCACCAGATGGGGCAAACACCACAAACAAATAACCGTTAGCCCTGCATTGATGTTTGTGGTCTGTCTCACCAACAAAATGCAGAAACATGGAAATAAAATTGGGTTTTAAAGTAATGCATTGTTTATAATAAAATATTCAGTACAGCAAATGTTCCATCTACTAAACATCTGTAAAAAACATTAGAACGTTATTTATGTATGTAAGCACTGGCAATGCGCTTGTTGCTTCACACCTGGCTGTGAATGTCTCCATACTTCACGAGAGTTCACACTGCATGAGGAACATATACAAAGTATATTGTTTGTAGGCTATGTTGTGTGTGGCTGGGTCATTGCATTTTGATACATCTGTTTTTAAGTAGTTATTTTTACATTGGATTAGCTAAATACAGTATGTCACACAATGCGTTGTCATTCTCAATTCCCAGTCAGATAACCACTGACACCATGTCAGGATGACGAGACGATTCCAGAGTTCACTGTTGCTGTACCCTTCAATGAAACCACATTATAGAAATACAGTGGCCTGTGTTCTATAAAAAGTAGGCTGCACTCACTCCACCACCACAAGGCTCTTTCCTCACCCGGTCTTTAGAACATGAGTGACAAATATATAGATCTTACTAAAACATGTAGGGAACTATTTCTGGCAGCCTGCTCTCCTTTAAGATGTTTGTGGGAGTTGTTAGGGCATGCCTGCACTTAGTTTATAGACTCGCCGTGAGCCCGGAATACACCATGACTTTATTAGGTTAAGGAAAATGTTAAATAGTATAATGATGTTATCTACATGATTACAGTGGGGCAGGTCCTACAAAATTCTTCCGGCCTCAAACTGCACATCTTTCCTTTGTTCATCACATAGGGTTGGGTGGTTACGGGTGAAATGCATTGTGAGTGGCATTAAAAACAGCACACTTCTAGTGTGTATCTGTTACTGCCTTTGTGGTCGCAATCAGCAATGCGCAAATACTGACTATCTATTGACCCTCCCACACAAATGCTGAGTGGCTCGCACCCCTCTATACGTCTCCCCCTACAGCTGACATTTGAGCTGGGAGCACGATACGTTTGTCATGTGTATCTAAAGTGACTCTATATTACATTTTCTACCACTAGATGTCGCACTTAGCACCAGTTTTACAGACAACAACAAATGCTCCCTGGGAAACACGCTCACACAATGCATTAAATGCATGTGCTGCACACAACAGTGACAACCATAAATAGAGGAGTTTGATGTGTGATGTCATTCTCTGCTCAGGACACCGTTACTCCACTAAATCTTTAGTTGTCTTATTTTAATGTTTATAGTGTGTGTGGTCCACATAACATTCGTTTTGGTATGATATGCTGTTGCTCTAGTATGACATCTAGTGGCATAAACAGCATAGCCATGCTGTTTATTGGGAAATGCATGTGCATATCAGCATGTCAGCTTGTGTGCATAAGTGCGCACAACCCCCCCGCACACACACACACACACACACACACACACACACACACAGACACACACAGACACTGCCCCTGGCAGCACAGAAGATGTCAAGAGGCAGAGGTATGATGCAACGTGACCCAGCCTAGATGTTATGAAAGGGGATGGAGGACATGGCGGCTGAGATTCCATTTAAATATTACATTCAACCGGTGGAGCCGTTCAGTAACCTCAGGCTCTGGTGCTCTAGTGCACGCCTATGCAGCATACAATAGAGCAACAGATCACTGGAGCTGTGTGCGAGTGGCTTGAATTCCTCCCTCCTCCTCAAGCTGAATACACTTTGCTGGACAGTTGTTTTTCAAAACATAGATGGGGGGGGGGGGGGATTGGCCATCTCCAGGGCCCTATAACACAGTTGAGGAGTGTATTTGAAACCAAACACTATTTAACTTGATGTTCATACACATTTTCAACATACCTGTGATTTCAAAGGGAAAGTCCTTGATATTGTTTCTGGAACTACAAGATTCATAAAACTGAATTGGCTTTCACATAATGAACTTCGGCTAGCCGCTCACAAACAAAAATATACTCAAGAAAGATTTTAATAAAATTGTTTGCTGCGTTTCATTAAATACACAAACCAGTCCATAAATAAATATGAGCAGGTGCTACAATGTTTCGGCCTTGTTTTAATGGATATTCTATTGGGAATGAAAATGTTTGCGTAAGTTCTCTGAAGCATCTGCCAGATGTGAGTAGTGCTGAAGTGGGTGTGAAGAGTCCTTATGATGGAGTCTGTCCTTCTTTTACGTGACTGTAAAGGTCTGAGAGTTGGATACAAGTGGTGCTTCTTTAAGTGATGGTCCTTGTGAGATCTGTCTCTGTCTCAATGTAATGTGAGGACTGATTCAATGAGTGACCATTATTCTGCTTTTAAATGTCAGTAATCTCCGTAAAACCTTTCACTTGAAACTTGAACTTGTTTTGGTTTGAAACTCATAGGACATAGGACCACTCACAACTTGCATTCCACTACAGTACCCCTCACATTGTTCTCTATACCCCTGTTTGTGATTCATAAATCAATGTGCTTTCATATCACAGCAAAGCCATTAATGTGTGTTTGTTTGATCAACACTCAAACACAACAGTTTGAACTACAGTAATCTATCTGAACACATTAAACCACTTCCGGGTTTCATTAAACCACAGTTGTGTGTGCATGTCCGTGTGTGCGTGCATGTGTGTGTGTGTAAATGTGATGACATGATTACGTAGGTGCTGCTGCACAGAGAGGGGAAACTGAGCTTCTGTTTAATTCCGACTGCCTGAGGAGTGGCTGACCACAAAGAGGCTCTCTGGACCAAACCCAAAACCACAGGGCTTGTGTGTATAGAGCAGGGTGGCTGGTGGGTACATTTAGCTGTGGCCTGGGCTGAACTACGCAGGGCTGCTGTGTGTGAATGGATAAGCATCACGGCACTGAAATCAGGAAGCTGTCTGAAGTGGCTTATAGGGCAATATATTTGACAGTAGTAAAAGGTGATGTAGTGCTCCAGAGATAGGCCTATACATGTGCTGTGGGCACATGTGCTAGGTCAGGTGAGAAGCCATCACGTATAATCTAACCGGACACAAAAGGCTGAGTCACAAGCACCATTTCCACAGACAAAAACTAGATTAACCGCAAGAGGATTAGTAGAAGAGCTGTGCTTGGATACTACACTATTTGATACGTTTTCTGAGTGCTTGTCTCTGTCACCATCACGCGACAATGTCTAAGGGCTGACACACAATGCATTCTGAATACAAATGCTGCTCTGTAATCATCTGTGCCCACTCAGATTCCAAATGAAGACTTCGTCCAGTTTGGTATTGCTTACAGTATGTATTCAAATACTCAAATAAGAGGAAAAGTCTATATCAGAGAAATTAGATAACACGGTGCCTTTGAGCCAGGCAAGGTTAAGTCTGGCTGTTAGAAAACAGTTGTTATAGCGCATGACACAAAAGTGTGAATTTGTATTAAAGCTACAATCTCTATTATATCTTAATATTAATATTTTTGTATGAATAAAATGCTGTTTGTGCCTGCTTATCACTGAGTGAGGTAACACAACTTTGATTCTGTAAAAAATAATAATTCCCCAATCATCATTTGTCTGTCTATAGCTTGTACAAGAAGCCATGCTCACAAGGCCTCTTGTGAATAAACCATTGTGTTGAGTCTCGACTCGCTGACAACAATACAACGAAGATGACGGAAAGCAAACAACAACTGTACTGTTTTTAGGACAAGGCTGGCGATGGAAGAGCAAGGAACAAAGTAACAGGCACAATGCTCATTCGGGGGAAACCCTTAATCATATGCCCTAATATCTGAGAGAAGATTGGGCCCCTCTGATGTGGTGTGTCTGTGGTATTGTATTGCATTTTGGCACGCACAAAAATGCAATTGCTTTGATGTAGAAACAAAGCTATCTATATTCTGGGTGATTATTTTGCATAGCAAAGTGGTCCCCATCCCTGGTCCCAGTATACCCCTGCCCAACATCACTTGTTTTTTTATTTCAATATTATTACTTAATGTTGTCAGCGTTATTTGATTTCACGTGTTCTTCCTACTGTACCGTATACTATGTGCTGCCAACAATATTTTAGCAATACAAGTCAGACAGTCAGACATGTATAGTTTTAGCCAACTTTGACAAAAGAAAAACATTTTCATAGATTTTACAGCCATTGTTACTCTGAAAATGCATGATTACTGTAAAATATTTTGGGGGCTTAAACATTTTTGAGAGCACGCACACAATCCCTTGAAGTTTCCTGTCCACACATTTCTAATGTCATTGGCTTGCAATTACAGCACTTTATTGTGTAAAAAAAATGTAATTACATAAAACAGGATATGTTATTCCTTTTTTTGTATTATGTATTTTGCTTCTAGGTGAGTTTAAGTTGTTAAAGTATACAGATATTTTAAACGACTATAGCACCAAACAACTATTTTCTATGTAAAGACATAGAGGTGTAATTGCATACTGCAGAGAATGACATCACACTCCATCTGTGAGTGTTGTAATTTGAGTTCTTCTGTTCTTTGTTAACATAATCGTCTGGCTGTGTGTGTGTATTTGTGTGTGCGTGTGTGGCCCACAAAGCATTTGTTTTGGTGTGAGGGGCTGGTACGTTTACCCTGCATTAACATGGGTGGCAAAATGCTTGTCACTTGGCTTGTGGTTATTTATTGGTTGGATCATTTGTTTCAGTAAAGCGTGTTACACTGCCTTCACTCCCATTGGTATATGGTGACATTGGTCGCCATGTCGCATCACTCAGTATTTGCATAACAGAGACCTCTGGCTTGCAGTGGCTACTTGTCTCTTGTAGCTGTAAATCGCCAACTCTCATTTAAAATGAATTGCAGCCAGTCGCTTTGTCTCCCTTGTTTGTTGTCCATGTGAACGCTGGTTAAGTGTGACATCTTGTGGTAGAAAGTCATACACAGCCACTTTAAAGATTTTGTAAGGTAGAGGCAGGCCAACACAAACATACCCACCCCCACAAAGTGAACCTGCCATTTCCTCTGCGCTCCTTCTCTTATCGTCTGGATTTTTCCAAGTCTTGCTGACACAGCTGTAGGTCTGTAAGCCTGGGCTCTGACAAATCTCATCTTTACATGGTTGTGTGTGTTTGTTGAAGAGATAGAGGCTAGAGAATAAAGGTTTACGACGGTCATTCCTTCAGTTGATATCAGTCAATGAAACATTCCCTCACAAAAAGAAAACATTAATTCTGGTTTTTAAATATAATAAGGATTCTCATGTTTGCAGCTAAAAAATTGATCAGATTTAAAATGTAACATTTGTTTGATAAAAAAGTTTTTTTCAGACTAAGGGATTTTGTTTTGGGAAAACATTATTTCTATAACTGTTGAGATCATATAGGTTTTTTTCCTTCAACCACTTTACAAACCACTATTTCTGCACAGTTTTGACCATATATTTTACTGTATATAATCTAATTATTATTCCCACAAAAAATGAACCATGATTTGTGTCTGTGTTGTCATTCATAATAAGCAGGGATTGTTGGCTATTCTGGCTATTCTGCACAGCCACCCTTGCTAAAAAATCCAGCATAAACCAGCATGAGTTCCATGCTGGTCCAGGCTGGTTCATACTGGTTAGTGCTGGTGTATTGCTGGTCCCTATGTTTAGGCCTACGTGAAGTTTTGCGAAAGCTGTTCCTTCATGCATGATAAAAAAGGTTATATTCATGATGGTTTTCCCCATTCTGGCAGAATCCTACTCTTTCTCATTTTGCCTAGAAACATGCATCACATTGCAAGTCAGAGACACATGAAATAGATTCTGCTGACATCATTTAGTCACTGTATCCACTGGACCCTAGAAAGCATGATTGTTGTCACAACAGGGAAGATTAGCAATCAAGTAACATCCCTGTAAAGATTGACTAGGCATGTGGTATTGGATTAACAATATTGTTGCATTTTAAAGATAAATACACAAATAAATACTAAAACTAAAGACCAGTCAATGAATATGTGTATAATGATTACTATTAAAATGTATGGAAGGAACAAAACATAATTGTTTCAGGGAGGTCCGAGGTCAAAGGGCAAAACAAAGGTTAAGGTTCATTTTACACTGTTTTAAGCAAACAATGCCTAATTTATACCTTGCCCCCGAACAACTTTGGGGGTTGTTTCTTGGTAGATGATCAATTCAGGTACTGTATTTGAGACAGTTTGAGAGACAATTTTTATCTGAAACTTAAAATTTAAACATTGTAAAGCACCAGGACATTTCTTATAACTTAATATTAGCAGTTAATCCCATAAATCCCAGACTCACAAAAGGTTAGTAAATTCTGACAGAATTAAACTACCCTTCCAGCCATGGCGTTGGGTGGGATATTTGTTGATATATTTCTGCCCTCAAGGTTCCTAAAAATACCCCTTTGTCAACAACGCTACTCCGGCCAAAGGCCAGTGTAATGGTCACTTAATGTGTGTCAGGGTGTCAAAAGTTGTGAAATTCCCATACGACAGTTATGGGACCAGCCTGAAGTTATATAGGAGCCAAGCAACCGTGCAAATACGGCTTGTAGTCATCCCAACACAGATGAGCTGAGCCATTTAATTCAAACATTTCAGGATGAGGACCTTTATGCTTTTTGCTTGAATTTCCCTAGATGACAAATGTAAAATAAGAAAAAAAACATTTCCCTCTTGGAATCAGCTAAACATAGCATAGCTGTCTGATACATGGCTGTTCTAACCATATTTACATCGGGTCATTGACAATGTGTCATGGTCATTTGGACATTGGTCCATTTTCAACTGATTTCTGGTGGCCTTTTCCTGAAAATTACAACAAGCTAAAGAGGACATGAGCACCTGGATGCACCCTGGTGTGCTAATTTGGCAAATCCCTCATTAAGTTGAGCACCATTTGGCCCACACATGGTCAAACCATCCCCCACTACATCATCTAAAACCACATTTAAAAAATAAATACAGATTTCTCTCAGTTCGGTGATTGATTTATAACTGTAGTTATAAACTCTTTTGAAATTTTCCCTTTGTTTCAACCTATTAAATCTACTAAAAATAAATGTTTGGGATAAGGTAATTTATGTGGTATGTGTTACTGTGATAGGGTAAGAATTTGGTTGGATCAAAACATTGTAGTTTAACGTTAGCCTAATTGTGTATATTATTAGCAAAGACATGCACACCTGTGCAAATCCTGTATCTACAAGCCATGTCCACTTAGCTTCATGTTTTGGGACAAGCAAAGTGTTGAAAGCACCTTTGTCTCTACATTTGACCACCTACTGTTCAAAATGCTAAGCCACTACGTCTTGGTAAGTGTGAACCCATGCACGTCCTGCAGGTTGAAACCCTTTCTTAATTTGACACCATTGTGTTTTTGAAGGCCCAGCGCATAAAGGAAGTCGGCTTCAGTGAGGCGTGAGGAAGCAGTCGGGCCTGTCACAGAACCACTTACTGGCCTCAACACCCCTGTCACTACACAGGTGATGACACCTCCGTTCACCTTCCAACATACTCTTACGCTACGGATGAGGGCGGGATTAAAGGAGAGCAACCAGACCACAAAGGGAGAACCGACTTCCTCTTTGAGTGGATCTTGTCCAACAGTGAACTAAAACACGGAAAAGCATAGCTGCTGATGCATATCATTGACTCTCCTTAGGCAAGCCTTTGCTCAGCTTGTCAAGAGCAGGAATTAAGGTCGGCCTGCAAAGCATCTCTCCCAAACAACGGCAGAGCTCGGTGTAGATCATTAGTTTAGTCATATATCATCAGTCAACCTGAATACATGTTGAAGTGATTTGGCCTGCTTCTCTGTGGGTACAGTAGGCATGGATGTGGTCTGTTTGAGATGTGGAACCCTTCACTGTAGAACTGAAGATCACCATGCATCTTGAATGGAACCTGGTTTACAGCTTGCAGAGCCAGCTAAGTTGGATATTTTCCAGCCTGAGGCGATTATCCTAGATAAGCCTCCATGTCTGTCCCTTCGCCAGGCATTTGATAGATCCTTCGCTTGCTAGTGCTTGCTTGGAGAACCTCATGCTGGCCCTTCCCTCTGTGATGAAGACATTAGATGTCTGCTTGCTTCTAGCTTTGTGCGTCATGCTCAGAATGCTAGCCAGATCCGCTGAACAGGGCCAATAAAACATTCATCTTCAGGCTTATAAATGTGTGAGATGTGACTTGTGTATATCTGGGATTTACACGCTAAATAAATAATGAGGGAGTTCTCACATCCACAAAGTTGGACATTGGTCAACAGTCGTACTAACTCCATCATAAACATTGCGTGATCAAATATTTGTATTTAGGAGTGACTGCCTGGCTTGGTTTTGTGTAATATCCAGGTTTAAACAAGTATCATTTTGTCAACAGTTGCTTAGTGTAAAAACACTATTCCAAAAATGTAGTTGCTGTTCCAACAAACCATATTTTTGCAGGTGGGGGCATTGCCACCTAGACACCACATGCTTTCGGTGCAGCTGCTTAAAAACAATGAGCGAAGGAGAAACACACCTCAACTAATGTTCGGATTGCCCAGGTTTGTTTTTATGGAAGCCTGAATGTGTTGATTTGGTCTTTTCAGAAGTCCAGTCACATGATATACCTCTAAGCCTCGAGGCCCGAGCTGCGAGCATGTTGTTCATACTGTAATAGACAAAGATCCAGTCAAAGACTCACCCAGAGGCTATGAATCCTTGGACCGTGTGGAAATACACAAAACTCTCAAGAATGTTTCTCCTCGCCATGGGCTGGACGCTTTCTCTCTGAATTTACACTAATATTGTTCTTTAATAATATGAGACATTTTGCATTCCCATAGCACATTATGACATTCATAACGTGGGCTTTTTAGACAATGACGTTTAAGGATCCTTCTTTCCTTCTTTTTTTTCCTCAGGTATGTTGTAAGTGTAGCAAAACAATGAAGCTGCATGGCGTTCCTTCACCAGATGTAAACATTCAACAAAAGGCGTCGTGACTAGGGTAGGAAAAGGGTTAAAGGTCAGGGTTTAGGGAAAGGTAGAGACTAGAGCAGAGATATGTATAGGTCAGCCACCATCAGGGATTTGGGACCTAGATTCTGTACACATGCTGAGATGCGCCCAGAGAGTCCAGAGATGGTGCAGGTAAGCGCACCTCCCTTACAGATGTCATACATAAAACATCACATCCATGACACACATTCAAAGCTAAATACCAGTGAAAGTGTGAAACTGACACCCAACATGGACTAACACTGGTATCTAAATCTATTTTTGCGTTTCACATAATGTTATGGAATTTGGTTTGCCCCTCGTAGATTCTTATGTTCTGAATAGTTATGTTAATATTTTCCTAAATCAGTTTCTTGTATATTAACCCCCTGTATAATTCCCCTATGTGTTTCTGTTGTGCACTAGTTGTAATGTTATAATGTATATAAAACAGTAGTGTGGAAAGTGGCTGTAAGTAGCGTTTTCAAATGTATCATGCTACAGTATAGCCAGGATCATATTCTACAGTGCAAAGCTACCGACTCCTGAGGTTAAGACCACTCACCTATAGGTTAATACACCTCCAAGCACCAATACTACCATCACGTCACTGGACTACTTCTAAGTTTTAAGACAAGTTACTAGTCCACATCAACTGCTAACTACACACCAACTTCTTCAATGGCTCTAAATAGCCACCACATTGCCCACTAGTCATTAGCGAAATGCCAGCAAATGGTCTACACAATAGGGCCCTGGCAGGAAGCAGGCAAGCAGTGGCTTCCTGTCCACATGAAGCGTCATTAATCTTTAATCATCTGTGTGTGTTTTTCTACTATTTGTCTACAGGAAGAAAAAAGGTATAAAAGGTATTTTCATTCTCCTTGGCAGCAAACATACGGCAAAATGCTGATGTAAAAATGTTTCTACGGTAGATAGAACAGATAGAAATAAATGACACTCTTTATAACACATTAATTAGAAGGTGATTTCTGAGATTTCTGAGATCTATGCCCTTAAAAAGTGGAATGCAAACCAGACATTGCAAAGGTGGGTCGCACAACTCCACACAGTATACCCACCAAACCCAACCAGGTGCAACCCTTAAAATGAACCGTTAAACAGCATTTAAGGACACCAGTTCAAACCCCATGTTCTCCCTAACCTTCCCGATGCGTGATGGTTCACAGCTTCTCCTGGCTTATCGCCCCTCTGTTAATATGGTCTGAAACAGCTGACTGGCTCCAGGAACTGTGCCAGGAATTAGCCACCTGCTGTGATGGTGGTCTACAACCACATATACAACCAGGATTGTCCGTTTGTGCTGGATATTCATGCTGTATAAAAGATGGTGTCCAAAAAAATTGGGGTTGTTTAGGTCTTTGCCCATGCAGGAAGTACTGCTTCCTTGAGTCAGGGATGTGAGGGCATAGGTCACGGGACACCATCGTACAGGAGTGTATTTTCTAAGCCCAATGGTTTGTAAAAGTGGTCATTATGTATTATTTTATTAGCACCTTAATCTTTGCACCTTTACGCACATTAATAAAATATGCATGCTTTTAATGCTGTTTTGTTTGTGCCTATGTTTATGGGGGAAATAAGAAATAAGTGGTGCAAATTGGGAAAGTGCTTCTTTCTCCTGGCTGTAGCTCAAAAAGTGAAAGTATAGTGCCTTTCTCCAGGGGACACTCAACAGTAGTGTATGGAGATATGAAGGGCCTGCCTGTAGAATGTATACAGTGTAAGATGTGTCTTTTACTGCCCTGTGTGTGTTTATGTTATCAGTGAACTATTTGCAGAGCTTCACTCTGCGCTGTATTTTGCTCATCTGTCTGCTGCGTCAAGAGCAATGAGGAAATGAATTAGAAACAGGTGTGTATGAAATATGCTGATCACTCTTATCTTTTTGTCTCCCTCTGTCCGGGCTTTTAGTGCTTGGCATTTTGAACTGCAATTCATGGCAGAGCGGGTTAATAGAAGTGGAAGCGAAAACACAGAAGAAATGAACAATATATGGTCTCTGAATTTTCATATTAGCTCTTACTGTTTTGTTACACACTTTCTCAGCAAAATATTGTGCTCTGCCATCGTGACTGGATATAACAGAGGTTAAGATTTAATAAATAAAGCACCTCCTACTGGGATTAGGTGTCAAACGTTTGATTAATTTCCTCTTAATCAACTTTGTAAAAACAAAAGATTAACTGATTAATAGCCAGGCCTGAAGCAATCATTTGTGAAAAACCTACCTGGAAAAACCTTTGTGGTCATGAATAAAAATAAAAGTTGTTGTAAAAGTCTGCTGCCACCTCGACCCCTCCCCCACGACATACTCACTATTGGCTGCACAGGAGTCAGTTTACATAGCTGCCTACCTGCCCACCCCCTGCACATTGGTCTTTATCGTGCCGCTGCATACGAAACCGTCGCACAGTGTCTGCAGTCAAGGTGCCGCGCTCAGGCAGAGCGGCTGTGAGCGAGTGTTTTACGCATGGGAACACACTACAACTGTTCACTCTATAGCGGATACGCTGCTACAACACGGCAGTCCTCACGTAAATACAAGGAACAGAGTCAGAGACCGGAGAGGGATCGAACATTTGTCGCTTACATACAGAGCATGATAAGGTGAGTTGTTATTTTTAGTATCAGACGTTAGGTTTATTTAGCTCTATATAGGCTGTGGCACTGGTCGATACTGTATTATCGATTCGCGACGTGTTGACTGTTATTACATGTCCTACCGATATTGGTTTAGGAAGAATTTAGTAAAGAACACAACGTATGTGAGAAAACGTTAACTTAAAGGTGACGTTTTTGTGTCTATGGTGCATGCGAGACAATTTGGCTACTTACCTAAAGATTCAATAATCTATCGTGTGGTATTCTACCTATGTTCATAACGTGGTACATTATAGCCTATAATAGTAGGCTATTGGTGTTACAGGTTCGTAACTGGAGATGTTGACACGTGCATCATGATCTGAGCCGTAAAAGAATGGCTAGGCACCCTGCGTCAACTTTCAGACGTTATAATGGCTTTATGTGCAACCTGTGTTCTTGACTCAAGGTGCTTAGTTGACGATGTATGCTCTGATTGGTGGAGATTAATTTGACCTAGGAAAACCTAGGGGTTATTCCGCCCATTTTGAATAAATATTTACATCTGGATAAAATCAGCCACGTTTGGCAAATGATGCAAGGACCTCAATCCATCTAACAAGGAAACATATCTGTATCCTAGCCTAATTGTAAATTCAGATAAACATTTTCTTGTAGGACGTTTTCTAACACATTGACCAGCTTTGCACCACAGGCAGGAGTGTATGATAATCACTTGATTAGTTTATAGCACCCAAAGAACCCAACATATTCACCCCTGCGCATTGTTCAGCATATATGCAATAGTCCACAAAAGGTGGGGATAAATAGAAAAGGGTTTGAACCTGGACGCCTGTATGTGGAGGAGTAGAGACAAGTGCCAGACACTCACTCAGGTGTTCAATGTGGGAGGGGCATGCACATCTACAAACCAAAATTAGCTGGACATTGTAGAGTGTGACTTTACATTGGCTACAAGTACTATGCATGCCAAGCATATGTATGGTAAAGTATACAGCATACAGTATTGTTACCAGAGCTCTTCAGGGACTAAAGGCAGCAGTGTACCTAGACCTTGTGACTGTATAGATTGCTATTATTCAATCCACCCATTCTAAAAGAGAAAATGTATTGTCCCTCTTAAGGAGCTGTTCTAGTGCCCTGAGGGCTGTCTCCTCCACCCTTGTTTTATCTGCTGATAAAGAGAAGGCCTTCTGGTTCGGTGTTTGGTCGATTGGTGGGTCAGGAGGATAACAGGCCTAGACTCAACAGGCCAGGAAATAGACAAAACATGTCTTCTGATGACAAACAGTTTAGCAGTGAATGGGGTTGTGTGTTCTTTTTCAGAATGTATGTAGAGCTGAAACATGACTGCTGAATCACTTTGTTTTGCTTTGTTTTTATGATGTGTGCCAGGTGACATATTTGCCATATCATATATTGTTTTTGAAGGTACATTGCTATTGTTGTCCGTTAGGGGAGCAACAATTCAGTCTAATATCCTGATGGAACTAGAGAAATGTATTTGGATTAATCTTGTTTTAGCATTAGCTTTCAGAGTGATGCAGCAATTCCAAAATGATAGATGGATGGGAGACTATGGTAAATAAACTGCATTTATATCTAGTGCTTTTTTAATCTTCCGGCCACTCAAAGTGCTTTACAATACAGCCTCACATTCACCCATACACACACATACTCAGACCCTAATGACGGTGTCAGCCATGCAAGGTGCGATCTGACCACCAGAAGTTATGGTTAGGTGTCTTGCTTAGGGACACATTGACACTTAGTCAAAAGTTATGTTTGCAGTGCTTGATTTGGGCTGGAACAGGTCAGAATGGCATTCCTACTTTACTCTCTACTCTACATATACAACCTGCATTATTTTTTAGGCAAAAGAGTTGTTTGGATGGATCATGTGATTTGTGAGTTTCTGCACTTATGTTATTCCAAGTTAAGTGCAGGAAAGATCCAGCTTGGTGCAGAGTTGGACTGGCCATCAGGAGAATCGGGAGATTTCCCGAACAGCCGGTCATAGTTTCGGCTGCTGCACTATGCAAAAAAATAAATAATAGGCCTGAATGAATAAAGAAAGAGGCAAATTGTTTTATCGTCTGAATTTGCTTTGAGCATGGCTTGAACAGGCTATATAACCTTTTTTTGTGGAGAAATCAAACATTCTAAAGGGGGGAGGTTCCCTGCAAAAACCTGAATAATGCACGTCGGTCCGGTTTACAGACCGCGATCGGTCAATAGTTGCTCGTCTTACAGATTCGTTCGCCAAGTAAGGGAGACAATCAGCAGCCCAGAGACGCAGTATGGGGCAGTACCTACGAGATACAAGCAGCAACATTTTCCATGTTTAGAAAATGCAAACATCCAAACGATAGCCTATTGTTTTTATTTATCTAAAGTCTACCTGCTACAATTGGTAATAACTAACTAGGATTCGATTCTTAACATTGGTGGTTTTAGACTATTAATTGGTGCTGAAGCACACCCGAATCGAAAAAGAAATTCTTCGTATTTTCTGAAATAATAAATTTTTGCGTCATATGTTATTGAATATCTTTTCCTTTACTTGAATAAAGCACTATGTGAACAGGGTTTTCAGACTATAATCTCAGCTAATGATGTTTAGTCGGGCGGAGCTAGGTAAAATAGAACCCACTTTACAATCAATAATTTATTATATAATTTTCTCTTTCTTTAACATTCATCTTTTGTTGTTGTCTGGACTCTCACAGTTCTGACCCTGTTAATTCTATTTTTAAGTATTAAATAGTCAGTCAAACTATAAACACCCTAGAACGAGACAAATCCCTTACACTAGCAATGTAATGTAATGTGCCTTTACTGCACACACATACACATCTGTAGGCCCTTTTCTACCCCCATGTGAAGGTGCGCTAATGTCCCAGCTTGTAAATATGTGTGTGATGGAATAGGGCTCCCGGGGCTCTGGCACGAAGCAGTCCTGCCCCTCCCACTTACGGGTGTTGACAGAAGGCCTGACATCATTAATGTGACTAAATGAAATGTAACGCAGGCTTGGCTTACAACAGGGCTCATATCACCAGTGATGTGGTTCACATTGCTGGGCATGAGCTAGGGATTCAAACTGTTGAGTGAATCGTATCTTTGGTTAGAGCCTCATATGACTGTGGGGAGCCAACGTACTAATGTAAACCGCACAACGTTCATTGTTTTTTGTTTCATAATAGGTGTTTTGTATGACTTAGTTGATCCACACCACACACACGTTTAGAAAAGCTGTCTCTGACCCATATCCTGGTCCTGTAAATACAAGTTCTCAGGAGGGATGTGCTTCTTTTGTCGCATGTGAAGAGCCTAGTTATGGCGAGAAGCTCTCATTTGTAATTAAAGGGTTGGTGGGCTAGTGACATCATGTAGCCCGTGGCACCTTGCAAGTGTGTGTGTCTATATGACTTAACAGCAGCTGGTTTTAGACATTTGGCAAACACAAACGTGTGAAACATGAAACACTGAGCAGTTCACGCAAAGGGTCAGGACCTGACCTTATAATTTGACTTTAGTGTTCCTGTTGCCTGCCCTGGGTCATTGTGCCTTCAGTCTGTGGGAACTTCCTTACAAATGTTTTTCACCATGTTGGCTATTTTGGAAATGAAGAACAACCATTGTTGCAGTTTCTTCAGTCGACGTTCACGTACACAGATTGAAATAACGTGCACACAGATTGTGCACATTTGGTCATATATATTGATAAACTTAAATGTGTTTGTATGTAATCCTATGCCAAAGGTGCTTTTCGTATAGAGCATTTTTTGTGACCTGATCTCTTGAACAAGATGATGTTATGAAATGCCTTTGATTGCAGTTTTGCTGCCTAAAAGGAGCTGCAAAACATTCACCAAATGTTGCTCACACTCATCATTTTCTAAAGCCAAGAGTCGGCTCTTTGTTGTTCCAGCACCCCAATAGCCTCATGAACCAGTCCATAATTCATTATAGCCTACTAAATCATGAAAGATGTTCTGACATCCCTCCATCTCCTGCCAGTCCCCAGTGTATGGGTGACAGCTGTGAGAGCAAACCTCCTCCCCTGTGCTCTCACATCCCTGTAATTGTTCACAGTCCTACTGGGTGCCTCTGTTGCTTCTGTCAAGTCCAATCACCCTCGGCCATATTTATCCCCATTGCCCACTCACCCGTAAGCAAGGCAGAAGTGCAGCGCAGCCCTGGACCATCCGGTTTCAAGCGCTAGGAATACAGTATATCAATGCAACCTTCCAGACTAAAGAAAAAAACGGCCACTGGCATGGGTAGAGAGTGACTGATAAGATGGAGGAGATGCGGGGGTTTATTTGCGTGGCACTTGGGCCCTGTTTGGTGGAAGGCAGTCGACATGTCGGTAATGAGAGAAGACAGCTGCCTGGTTCAGTGGAGGTTACACACTAAGAGTAGATGACAGCGAGTGAAAACCGGGATTCCTGTGTGATAATTTTTAATTAATCTGCTTGAATGTATAGTCAGCTATTGCAAGCTAATTGTAAGATGTCAAATTCATTAAATATCTCCTTGCATTTCTCTATTTTACCGTTCTCTGTGCATGTTGAAAAAATAATATAATACATTTATGAAAGCCCTGGCTCCGTGAATAGGAACACAAAACAAAGTGGCGAACACCGCTCACATCAACAAACCCATAGACTACACTTTGCTTCACAATGCATTTCGATGTGTGGAGCGGCGCCACAGAGGGATATTGTTTTGATTTGAGCTCAGAGTTTGCAAGTGTTAAGAATGTCTAACCCTGCCTTTAATGCTTGGTTTGATATTGTCTTTGAAACTAAAGCAATCAAGAGAAGTGTTTTTCCACTGTTAACGCTTAGTTGGTAATATATTATGAAATGCTGGAGGAATTCGCACACATCTCAATGCAAATTCAATAAACACATTCGATATTATTGTCTTGAATGGCTAAAAAGACACTTTAAATGGCTGTCAATTCAACAATTATTTAGCTTTTGCTTGATTTTATGCATTTACCAGGATTAAACAAGTATCTTAAATGAATGAATAATATATAAAAAATATAAAATCGATATCGGTCAATATTGCCATATTGGCCAAAAAAACGTGAAAAACGTGTGTGTGAGTGTGTTCTAACATGACAGGGTGCTGAACAGAGCTAGGTCTGCAGACACAGTTGACCTAGTGTGTTAGGAGACTCAACACAGCTGGAGCAGCCTAATAGCTCACCCAGCCCCCGGACAACCGTGCCCTATGTCCTCATGCGTTTGGTGACAACAGTTTACTGCGCCTGGGACACTTGGGCGATGTAGCAGTGTAACAACATGTGGTGACTCTGCAGACATGTCCTTTTGGCACTTGGCACGAGAGCAGGAGTTTATTTTGTTTCCATAAGGCAGTGCGAGTCAGTGCGACTATGCCTCTAGTCGTGGTTTCTTTTGATTTCTATTCCCACTTTATTCTGTTGGCCTGTGTCAACCGAGTGCAAACCAACTTACTGCCGCTGTCTTTTAACACTTTAGTGAAACAGGCACATGCATCGCAGAGAGAAAAATCTGCCGACTTGTTGAAATAAAACATCTGGCAGCCGACCAGATGAGAGTGCTCTGTTAGAAATGTCACACCAGCTGAGCGATTAATGAGAGTTTACTGTGTGGGAACAGGCCTTTATATTTTAAGACTATGGGATATTTAGGGAAGTGCCCAGATAGGGGCACAGGCATGTGTGTGTGTATGTGTGTGTGTGTGTGTGTGTGTGTGTGTGTGTGTGTGTTCAGTGCTGTACATACAACCACTGGGGCAGGGTAATTGGGACTGTATGTGTCTTGTACTGTTCTTTCAAAGAGACACTCAGTACTAGGCATCATCTCTTTTGCAAAAGCGCACACTGGCCCTTCATTAGTTCAAGCAGCAGAGGTGGACAACACTTTATTTCTTTCTTCTTATTTTTGAATATTAATGCTAGTTAAGATAATGGCAGATTTTTGGAAATAAACCTCTCTTCTTACATCCTTGTTGTCAGCCACCCTGCGATCTTGTTTTATAATACTCATTCATTAGACACGCCCCAGACATGCCTTCAGTTTAGCCTTTGTGATTGGTTAGAAGGGTAATACACACTGAAAACTTGGCAATGACATATATCTGCACTGCTGCTAGGCTAAGTCACACTCACAGTAGTCTGTGAGTGGGCTCACGTCAATATGGGTTTTTGAGCAATTGGTAACCGAAGAAATCTTACATACTATAGCTTAAATGTCCTCAATAGAATCAATTTGTGTAAATTAATTAATTAATTAAATGGAGTCAAACCAAAATGCAATGGAAACAAAGGTGGTTCTGTTAACTGTAGTAATTGACAATAATGCACCACAAAATGACATTTTATAAAGCAGTTTTGAAGTAAATACAGTAGTGTGTATATAGTAGTCTATATCCCACAGATGACTGCAGTGTGGGCTGTCTTCTATAAGTAGAAAGTTTCTGTTCAAGTGATTTTTATCATGTTTTAAAATGTGCAGCAGGCAGCACTAAGTCAACATTGAGTCAGAGATATAGGTCAGTGCTCTGTAGTTATCAGCTTAAAGAGCACTCCTTCTGGGCTCAGGAGAATAGAGAGCTTGCCTGTTTTGTTGATAAAAGCAAGAGTAATTGGGTATAACCTGTCTAACAAATGATTATGTGGGCTAACATTGAATGGGCGTTAAAGTGTAGATAACAGTCTGACCTACAGCAGTTAAACACTGATTACCGTAAGTGTGTTCACAGACTTCATTATTAGTCTTTCAACTTAAAGGTAGAGTCAGATGTTGCAAGCTAAATGTAAGCTAATACACATTTAGTAAATGTCACCAAATATCTCCTTGCATTTCACTATCTTACAGTTCTCTGTGCGTGTTGAAAGAATATCCGATACTTATACACAGCCCTGGCTCCATAGATAGAAACATAAACAAACTGGCGAACCCCGCTCAAAACAAAGCTGTAGTACTGCGCTTTGTTTCACAAAGCATTTAGATGTGTGAGGCGGCGGCACGGAGGAAAAGTGTTTTAATTTGAACTTGAATTTAGCAAGCATCCTCAGCAAATGTATGGCCATGCCTTAACCCACTACGGACTGAAGGGACGTACACGTTACATCTCCCTTTACAGGCGGATGGGACGTCTGTGTTGCATGTGTCATGTGATAATCTTTTTATTCATGTTTGCATTTAAATGCATTGTGATACAGTATACAGACTGAACAGTATTGTAGGAAACAAAGTGACATTTTTTTCCACCTATATTTATTTATTGTGTATTTTTTAATGCTATTGTGTAGAAATATGATAATTTCTGACAAATTTATGTTGCTGTTGATGGTTTTTCTTTAAAGTGTAGAATTACTATTAGACACACATTACATTTTATTATTAAAGCCAACGCTGTAAGCTCTCAAATGCTTTTTATTTGATGTATTCATCTGCTACACAGGCTGAGAAATGTTTATCAGTAAAATATCAAATTATTTCATTAAACCTTCAGGATTTAGTCATTTTGCCCGAACCGTTAGTCCTTAAACGAAACATGTTGATGCATTTAGGATGTTCTTGTCACTTTTCCCATTGTCAACATTTAGCTCACAGCTAACATTGTGTGTGTTTTCACATGGCGCATAGTCTCCTGTATGAGCATGTGCAGGTAATGTCCATGTCTGCCTGGCTTTGTGCAGTGCTTAATGCTCAGCTGGTGTACAGATAACAGTGGTGTTGCTGGTTATCTTTGTGTGCCAGGAACACCAAGGTAGTAAGTTAAGATGCCGTCATGTCCATTTTATGAGTGGGGAGTAGGTCTATTCTTCTCTTATAGGTCCCATGTGGTCCTCTGCTGCTCAGCACGAACACATAGAGGACCCCAGGTAGCCCCCAATCGTAGATCAAGTGCCTAATTACGCTCAAGGCCATACTATAGTGATATGATTTACAACTGCAGGCCTGTCGTTATCCTTTGGCGTGACGTGAGTGCTTCTTTGTGTCTCTCTTGTATTACTGTCACTTGTGTTGTTTGTCCTGCCCCTTTAGTCTTTCAGACTAATGAGGCAGGACACTCCATCTCAATGCTTTGTAGCCGGAGGAGCACCATTGTTCGGGCCCATTAAGAATGCAAAGTGCGCTTGGGCCATCTCTGCTCACATCAGCAGCGACGACGCCTTGTATTCTCGGCCCAGCCCTACAACAGACTGGTTTGAGGTCTGTTTCTCCAATGGCGAACCGGATGAAGTCATTAAGTCTGAGCTGTGAACAGCCATAGGCTTTATAAGCACACATGTTGTCTGTAGGGCATTGAAGGTCCTTAGACCCTTCATGACACTCAGCAGAGCAGTGGCTAAACGTGTAGACATTCCTGGCTGTTGGTCCGTGACACTAGAATACATCAGTTGCAGAAGTAGTAGGGTAAATAAAGGAGAGAAGGAAAGATGGCCAGTTTATTCACCTGGTTTACAGCAGATGTCTCTCATCAGGATTGATTTGACAGGTAACTTTCACGGTGGTCCTTGTGAATTTATTAACCTCTTATCTTGTGTTTACCTCTCCTAATTCATATTTTATGGTGGAAACCTTTTGATAGGATGCCATCTGGCTATGTTTGGATACGCTAGCTCTGATCAGGCTATTCTGTGGGTTCTCTGGAACAACAAGTACATCCTGGATTTGAGCTTTGTCTTCTATCAAGGGTCCACATTAGATATGTATCATAACTTCATGCATGTCATAGGAAGGACTATTGTGAAGGAAGAATACCTATTTCAAACGTATTGTTGTTAACATTGTAAAGTGAGGAGCAGGTTTGTGTTCATGACACCGCCCCGTCAGAAGCTGGCTCTCTCACAGACTAACATAGCTTGACACAAAACATCTGGTTCCTCTTTGGCTGTACGGGAGGGGGCGCCCAGCAAAGCCTCCCCTGAAGGCTATGCCATCCGCTTTACACAGAGATGAAAAAGAGAGCGTGGGCTGACAGATGGCTATAGAAGGAGACTTGTGTGACTTTGTCCTTCTGCACAGAAGGAGCTCTGGTTCCCTTTCAATGTGTTGTTAAGCTCTGCACATTATATAACATTTGGTCATATTTTAAGAATACAGTACCTTCAATATTAGAAACAGGCTGTGTAGTAAAAATACATTGTTAGGGCCTCATGTGTTAGCGTAATTCCGATGCACTTTGAACCTTAAAACATGGCATTGAATGTACGAACATTACACACATGGCTAAAACGCTATGCTGCCTGCTGAAGGAACACAGGAAGAATGTAAAGGGGATATGCTGGAGGTGAGGTATCAAAAGAACATGAGGAATGAGGTATGGGGAGGAAAATGGACTGAGGTGGGGGAGACTTAGGGGTTAGAGGTTAATACAGCAACTACCCACTGTGGTGGGCGAGGGAGACCTCGTAACAGAGAGAGAGAGGGAGCTTCTCACACATATACCTGGTCGATCGGATACCCATTACACCCACTTACAGTAAGTGGAGCGGATGGTGGCTATTGTTCCTGTCTATATCCATGGTTCCATGTTGAGTCACAGTGCGTGTGCGTGCGTGTGTGTGTGTTCTGTCCTTGCATATGTTTAAATTGTTCCCGCATCTGTGTCGGTTAACCTGCATGTTAACACGTGTGTGTATGCACCTCTATATGTGTGAATGTCAGTTTGAGCTCCAACGTAAACTTCATTGTCAAGCTTGTCCCTGTAATTGTAGATTTACTATTATTAACATGTCTGTGTCTCCCCTGTTTCCACTGTTTTATCAGTGTAATCCTTCATTGTGTCCGACACACTTCCGCTTTTCTTCCATTGTTAACTCACTATGTTTTTCAACAGGAGATTACTAAATCTATATGTTACAGTATGCTTTTGCATATAGATACATTACCTATAGATTTTTTTCAGTGTAGACATATATGTTTTATCTGATTATTGTACAATGTCTTGAAATCTGAATAATGGAGGTTAAATTATTTTTATTCTAAGTACTAAGTTTATTTTTAATTTGGCGATAGGAATCCATGTGATTCCTCCTTCTTCCTACCTTCATATTGTTTCACATTTGTAGCATGAAACATTTATGATTTTATAAGCCTATTTCAGAACTTCATAATGAACTAAGTTCATTTTATATATATTATTAAGACATTTTAGTAAACCATTTCCATGCATCATTAGTGTGATTTACATGTATCTGTGTGATACTGTATCCCATATCACTAGTCGAAAGATATGCCCTTCCAAATGTGACAAATGGCTCATTTATAATTTCAGAATGTCACACTGAATGAATGAAGGCAATTGTTAAAACAAGCCAGTGCAGTCCCATTTTCAAGTGTACTAGCCTATACTATTAGTTATGGTTGTAAATTACAAGCTTTATTGTCAAATATATGGGGTCAATTCATGGTCTATCCCCTCTCCACACCTGTTGCGAGACATTTTTCTGGGAACTTTACCTTTTCCACAAGACCTTGGAGTCTTGACATCTGGAAAAATGTGTTTGGAGACTCCTTACTCTTTGGTATGTGTATGGCAGTGGGCTGTTTTGACACAATAAAGAGAGGCTAAATGATGGAGTTATGCCAACCCAGAATATACCGTGCTTCTAATTTGCGTTTTCGCAGATTGATGTCACTACTTTTGGCCCAGGGTAGAATGTCTAGTTACAATTAAAATGAGGTCTTTTAACAGATGCTTTTATCTGAACCACTTACAGTGAGAATAAGGAGAAAAGGAGAAAAGTGTGGTCTGAAAAGCTGCTACATCTACATCTACTAATTCACAATGTCAATTCCTTCTATTTAACGTTATTGTAATGCTTAATGAGTGATGTACCAGGGAATGATTCTTGAGTACTTTGTGGTAGTAGCTATTCAGATTCTGAAAACCAGTGCTGATAATAGTGATAGCTTTGTCCCCACATACACATGGAAACTAGTTGATCGCATAGCAATGGTGAATGAAGCTACCATACCATTTAGGTTAAATGTTTGCTCATGTATCAATTGCCACCATAAATGGTGTAACACAGTTCATTCTAAAGTATGAACCCTATATCCTTTTCCTATTAAAGGAGGTGGGTCATTGTTTCCAGCACACATAGGAAAGGCTGAAATAGCATAGCATTTTATTTAGATTCTCTCTATATACCTAATAGATTTGAACGGAAGCTAGATGAATACAAAGGTACAACCTGTGGCTGCAGGTTCTCATAACAGTTATAAGTTACTGAAACGTCCACCAACATGCACTCACACTTATTTTACTAATGAAAAGCGTGCTAACATACACACGCCTTCCTATGGTCTGAAGCCTGTGAATATGAAGAGCAAGCGGTATAAGAGCTCATTATACTGTAAAAATACAGCCTAGTGCTTAAGACGTGTATTGAATTACATTACTGAAGAACTTTTTTCAAGAGCCTTTAAATGTTAATAGTCTACTATTCAGTGTAGCTGGGATTTAGGGGTTCTTATGCTGGTACAGGACGTGTGCATGTGTTTTAGGCTACCTGACACTTAATGTAGTGCAGTGAGGGTGCTAATATCCAACAGCAAGAGCATGCACTGGAAAAAGTAGACATGATTTGACCTACCATACTATGTACATTAATGCATGTTAAAGATAGTGTTTAGTCCTTCAAATGCCATGATCCCACTATTAAAATGTCATGTCTAATGTATTCTGCATTTAATTTTAGCTGCATGTATTCATTAAATTGTGCACACTTTGTATTTAACATGTATGAGAGCTCCAAGCATACTGTGCTCTGCTGTGGAAGATCTGCTCTCTGCTGAGCTCTTCTGCTTTAGCTGGGGTTCTGTGAACTATGTCCTCTTTGCCTTCTGTTCTCTCCTGCCCACCCTGGAGAACAGCTCGAACTAAAACAACACTATTTTCTCTGTGTATTCTTTCTTAGGGTCACAACTGCAGGTGAGATGAGGACAAGGGCACAGACGTGAACATCATTGCCTCCTCTGTCCATCAACATAGCATGTGCCCTGGTGCCGGACACCCTCAAGGCACCTCAACCATGACAGACGCCTAACAACACGAGACAAGCCAGCGTCCCTCAGACAGCATACACAAAGCAAATCTTTGAAGCCAGCCTGTCTCATTTCCCTGGGCAGCAGTCATTCAAAAGATCAACAGAAAAGGGTGTTGCTGGAGGAAAATAGAGCAAAGAAAAAGTGGGGGAGGAAAAGTAACTGCTATTTCTGTTACTGTGGGCAGGGAAAGTCTCATTTAGGCCTGTGCTTGGCCGAGAGAGAAAGGCTTTCCCTATGCCCTACCCGTTCATCCAAATGCTTGCTTAAATACTAGATAGAGATATCTATTTGTCGGGCTTCAACACTGCCCAAAATAGAGGCTACAAGCTATCTATAGAGAACGTCACAACAAACTTGGCCTCTGTGGTCTTTGGAATTGCTACCTATCTATTACCCCTCAAGAGAGAGGCTGTGAGAATGTGATTTGAGCTGCTACACTATATTTCTACCAATTTCTGTGACAGTTTTCTAGCAGCTAGATTAGATCCCTGCGCTACTCGTTTGAGCGCACGAGTGGCCAGTTATTCAGACGCTGCAGTTTTGATGTATTTTCCCAGTCGGACAGAGCAACATGAAGCCGCTGACACCCATTGGATCCCCTTCCCCTCTAAGACTCCTCAACAAGGGTCCGGACTACTTGCGCCGGCAGATGGATGGCGGTGGCCGCTGTGGATCGGTCAGCGCCGTGGAGCGGCTCGAGGCCGACAAAGCCAAGTACGTCAAGAGCCAGCAGGTCATCAACACCAAGCAGGAGCCTGTACCGGTGCCCTGCGCCACGCCCCCGCCGCCGCCCCGGCGACCTTTCACCCTGCCCGCCACGCCCGACCCGGCGCCGCGCGTGTACGCCTGGCCGGACGAGCACGATGACTCCCGTAAGGAGAACCGCCAGGCGGAGGCCAAGACCAATGGCGTGCACAGCCCCAGGACCCCCGGTGGCCCGGCCCTGGTAGCACCACACAGCGCCCCCATGCTCAGGAGGAGCACGGGAAAGCGCATGCTGCGGCCCGACTCGCTGCTCATCTACCGGCAGAAGAAAGAGTGCAAGAGCCCCGGCGGCGCGGAGGTCAAGAGCTACGGCTTCGTCCGCCGCCTCTTCCAGGCGTCTGTGAGGGAGAAGAGCGATCACAAGATGGCGATCAGCGAAGAGAAGGCTCCGTCTCGGGACGGGGACTCGCGTATGTCTTGGACCAACGACCGAGACACCGCAGACACGGGTGCGGGCAGCAGGACGTCCAGCAAGACAGACTCCATTCCCAGCCCCGCGGGCCTCAGCAGCGCCCCCCAGCCTGCCAAGGACGGGTGTACAAACGGCACCAGGAGCGGCGGTGCGAGCGCCGTCGCTAACGGCAACCATTCCGGTCCCGCCGACGATGACGAGAATGACCCCTGGAGGCGAGCGTCACCTCCCCCGCCCCCCAGGAGGTGGTCGGGGCACCTGCGTCTGCGACGCTCGGTGGCTATGTCAGAGCAGGAGCGCTTCTTTGATTTCTGTGGGCTGGACATGGACATGATAGAGCGCCTGGGCCGGGGCAACTTTCTGTCTGCCGCTAGCTCCATAGACACGCTGTCGCTGGCGCTGCGCAGCATTAGCGGGGGAGGGTGCGGCGGGTCCGAGCCCAGCGAGTTCTCCCGACACTCTGGGGACGCGCTCTTCATAGAGGAGCTGGATGAGCGGCTTCCGACCGGCGTGTCAATCATTGAGAGAAACGCACGTGTCATCAAGTGGCTTTACAGTTGTAAGAATGCTGCCCAGGAAGGCCCTAAAGAGTCAACCGTATAGGCTGCGGATGACAGAAGAATATCTATTATGTTGTCTGCCTCCTGTCCGATTGATATGATGTATTTATAGATCCGATGGAAATTATGTTTTAAAGTGCTGTTATTTCTCCATGGAAAAATCTGAATTGGCATACGACATTTTCCACTCTACATGTTCATTCATTCATAATGCCTGCTTTGACTCATATAGGTGGACAATATTAGGTTCATAATTGGTTCCTATGATGCATCAGCAAGGCACATAAATGTCAATGTGTGTTTGTTACCTGTTAAATGTCCTTGACACTAAATGTAACCTAACACGTTCCACAAATTAATAATGTACGATGCCAAACTGGAGAATGCAGTGCGAGTCTAAGTGTTACCTCATCATTACCAAATGACCCCTGTTTAGTTATTGTGTTGCTTTCCCCCCACTTAAACGCAGGCGTTGGAACAAACAGAACAAGCACCCCTGTGGGGTTATTAATGCACTGAACTGGATAGAGAGAGAGAGAGGGAGAGCTTTTATTCAACAAAATCATACATAATACACAATTAGCTGTGTTCATGGGGGTATCTGGATAGTGGAAGACACCACTGAAGAGATCATTCTAACCTAACCACTATTGAATGGCGCCACATTCGTTTTGATTGTCACCGCTCTAATGCTGTTTAGCAAGTGAACTCTTCATTGACCTATTCAAGTTCACGCAGCTATATAAGCTATATAACATTGCAACATTTTGATAAACAGGAGAACACAAGCCATTACTACTCAGTTCCAGCATGGCTGGAGTTTGAAAAGAATGTTAAATAAAATGTCATTCAAATCTCAAAATGTATTTTGTATGAAGAGGAACAAATTATAGTAATATAGAATATGTCATGTAAACCATAACATATTCCCTTATCTGAAAATGCCCGCAAACATTCAGAGCCATATTGTGTGTGTGTGTGTGTGTGTGTGTGTCAACCTCGTGCCCAGGCAACACACACATACACACTGTGGCCTCTACATATGACCTCTACTCTGATATCCACAGATTCTACCTCACCTCATCAATCTATGACTGTAACCCCCACCCCCCACCCCCGCCAAAACACACCACCCCCACCCAGCCTCCATTTACGGTTATTTGCATTGCTCTGTTGTAGGTTGTCACTGAAGTATGGACTATGGTATTTTGAGGTTAGTATTCTCTGACCCAGTGTGAGGGAGTTTAGTATTATTGCCCCTATGGGCATGTGGACATTTCTTATCCCCTTGGTATTTTTCTATGTATGTAACATGGCGCACACCTGTTGAACTCTTCGACTGAATTTTAAAATCTAATCTCTGTAAAGAAAAATGTGTTTGTGACTGTATACATTCACACTGTTTTATTTTTCTGATAAGAGATTTAGTTTTATTCCAAATATTTTTGTGTATAATGTATGCAGGCAATAATATGAATAAAAATAACTTAAAATAATTGACTTGCTTACATTTTGAAGAAAGAAAGAAATAAAGGAACATTGTAGTGTTAACATAATATGTACGGTAAGACATGCAAAGACCAAAAATCAAATAGTCCAAATGAAAAAGTGTCCCATGGTTTCCCACTGAGCGATACATGTATTGATGAAAATCAAGCTGTATAATATCTGCTATAGCGATTATCTCCAGCGATTAGCTCTTATCGTTTGCTGAGGTAAGCACTACTCCTTTAGCATTCCATGCTCTGGAGTGAGTTGCAACAGGTTGTGTTTATAGCATTAGGCCCTGTGTGGCATGATGCTATGACTGTGGTCAGATCAGACCCTCCACCCTGTCTATAGTGTGTTAGTTTTCTCTCCCTTCAAACCATGAGTCATCGTGTCTTTTTCTACATGCACAAATGCACTTAACAATGGAACACACTTCAGACAGTCTTGCTGAGGGAACATTTGGCAGTGTGTCATTTTAAAACCTTACGTATTGGGCTGGCTATTTCTAGCCTATACAGTACATGAAGCATAATAGCAGAACTATTGTTTTGCTTCACTATATTCAGAAGAACAGGTGCAGGTGCCTTGTGGCCAGAATTACACACTTAAAGAAAACTACAAGTGTGCTATTTTGAAAGCTAGGCTGTCCTTTCCCTCCCTCTCTGCAATGTCTATTTCTAACAGCAACAGACACATCCCATTCTAAATATTTCTCTCTCTCTCTCTCTCTCTCTCTCTCTCTCTCTCTCTCGCTCTCTCTCTCTCTCTCTCTCACATTTCCTGTTCCCTTCACTCCTTCCCAGTGTGGAACATAACAATAGCCATCCTGTCTGTCTGTCTGTCTGTCTGTCTGTCTGTGTGCATGTCAGTAAGCCCAGACCGGAGGGCTTGCTGTGACATCCTGTTTTGGGTTCATAGGACAAGGTTTTAACATATGGTCACATTTTGGGTTTGGTGTCTGCCTTGGGGTAAGTGCACAACAGCTTTGAGGAGACCGTTTGATTCCGATTATTGGAGGGCGGATAGGGACTTTTACGTAGTGCTAAGCAAGCAAAAATGGGCCTATTTATGCATACTTCAAAGCCTTCCCAAAACGTGTGGTGTGTAAAATGTAGGTGATAAACTGGCAGTCCTGCTTTGATGCTTTCTTACATTAAACGTCAGGGGTCCTGCAGAGCCAGACCTCATGTTATGTGTGTTTGCCCACTGGCAGATCCCAAATGTTGTCCTAATTTATCTTAGATCAACTTTAAATTTGAACCAACAGAAGAAAGAAAACATTTACACAAGGCTCCCTCGATCATCTCGACTAAACAAGTTTATAATTTGTTGAAAGACTTTGCCATCCTGTTCATTTTGTTAATATATTTTGGATTAAGGGATTTACTGACAAAACAAGAATAAATTACTATTATGTAGAGCAGACACAATGGAAAATGTGTTTTTCTATTGCCTGACGACGGGAACTCATTCTAGCACTGAATGCAGGTTCAGAGAGAGGAAATATGTTATTTTCTTTAACTGAAGTTGCTTGATGACAAACGGATTACGACTACCATCACCAGCAAAGAGTCCCAAATTTGTTTAGGATTTGTTTTTATCATGAAAAAGCTGTGAGATTTAGGGTGAGCATGCGTTGTGAAGTGTGTCAAATCTGCCATAGTTCTTCTGGGCTAGCAGATTCCGCAAGCCAACCACGCTTGAGAGAAGCTTGTTTTCTGACTCAGAGAGATTTTGTGTGTGAACACACACACACACACACACACACACAAATACACATTTTATGCGTGCAGTTGGACGTAGGATCATATGCGCTACCAGGACAGGAATAGCACATGGTAACCAATCAGGAGCTGCTGCAAAGGCGATCATATCTGAAATGAATGTGCTTGAAACCTCAAAAGGAAAGGTTTTATTTTGTAGCACAAATAGTGACCAAGTAAAGAAAGGTGTAGGCCAAGGTCTTTGCCAGGGGTTGTTAAGGTAAGAAGGATTTCTGCGTGTCATATGATATAGGATTTGATACGACTCATGTGATGCATGTTCAGACATAGTAATAAAAACACTAAAATATTCAACTAGATAACCGAAAAATGCAACTCGACACTAAACCTAAATAAATAGTCAAACGCAGCAGTTATTTGATGGATTTGAATAAGTGATCTAACGCTGTACAAAGCCCACCAAATAGGCTGCATATGGAATTTCAGTCTGCCAGAATAATAGTCATAAATGCTTTCACATCAGTGTGACTGTTCGCCCTTATATATATTATGCCCTATAGCAGTGTAAGTACCTACTGTAGCAGCCCAGGCTCCTTTTACTATCCCAGTCTCTACGTTGTGCTTTGCTGAAACCCTACACCCCAGACAACAGGGGCTCTGCTGGCATAACCCACCTCAGAGAGGATCCGATGGCTGCATCAGGCCATAAATCAGACATGTCCCTTTTCACTCCCCCGCTCTCATGTGTGACCCCTCTCTCCCACGGGGGTCAGGGAGAAGAGCTCTGCCTCATCCCTGTGGGAAAGCCGACCAGGAGTTACCAGACCCTCTTCAAACACCCATTGACGTCAGAAAGACAACAGCGGCAGGATAGCCGGAGGTGGGAGGCCCTGGTTCAGCCCTGGTTCAGACCCAGCTGAAACGGACATGACTTTTAGGTGTTGTCTTTTCAATGTGGGGCAGGGTCAATTGACCCCCATTGTAAACGAGGGGGCCAACCACAATTTGGCTTAACTGAAACTATTGTTTGTTTTGAGATGTCGTCGTACGCGTTTACTCAACCAGATATCCGTAGCTGTGATAGCAGTTCAGGTCAACTGTTACAATCTGGTAATGTCATTATCGACAGCTGCACAGTCTCAAGAACCCAAGTTTCAAATACATGAATAAATACAATTACATATTGACTAATCACCTGTTATTGCAGGGAAATATGTGTTGTAACCGATACAGCCAAGGAAATCAGATACAGGTTGAAGCAACACCTTTTTAAATCTAATACACTGACCAATAAGCCTGCCTATGGTAAACTAACGCTATAACCAGATGCCATACATCGTGACAGGAGAGAGAACGTAATGATTGGTTGCGACTTGCCATGTTTTGTCTAGCTGACCTAACAGATCTAACAGACCTGAGTCAAATTATTCGTGGTTTGTCTAAATCTTTATGCCATACCAAATAGATGTTTCCTCTGTGTCCTGTGCACGGGAACAATTTAGGTGCAATCAGGAAATTGTCAGTTAGATAAAGTCTAGTCGGTTATAATTGACTAAACTAAGTCTGGAAAACAAAATCCCACCCATTTGGTACTCAGTGAGGGTAAATGTAATATTTAGTGAAAAGACTGCTGTGAAACTAGCCTGGGTCACTATCATAACTATATGGTTACTAGCGTGGTGTAACAGTTATGTGTGTCTGTATGTGTATGCCTCTTAGCATGACTAAAATACTATTCATGATTCATTATGTGAATTATGGAAAACCATGGCAAAGACATACGTTTACATTGTGTACACCCTATATTACAGTATGTATGCTATCATAAGGTCCTTGTTGGATGAAATGGGTGGCACAGTGCTCTCCCCGTCAAAGCCTTGAGGAGAGCAGCTCTTTTCTCGTGTGGGAAAAAGAAAACATCATTGTCAACAGCTGGCCTCCATTCCTCCTGTTAAAAAAAAGAAAAACACACTTCCCCAGCTCTGATATTTGACTCCCATGAGTGCACCATGTTCATAACACTACCTTCGCAACACTATCATCGTATTGGTTGCCATGGTTTACTTTTTTCCCTTTTTCACCAAACCAGGTGAAAGCAGCTCATCGGACCATGTGTTCACAATATGGCATGGTTGCAACCAATGACTGGGCTGTTTCCTAGACCTTTAGATTGTAGCTTTGATGTATTCCACAGGCAGTTACATGTATTTTAGTCTATCTACATTTAAATAGATTAATAATTTGCAACTCCAAATAAGCTCCTCCAGCCTTTTCTCATTCTTTCACTTTCTCAAATACAGTAAAGCAGGTCTTTAGTGTGGTTTTAAAGTTTTATGGAAAGCAAATAAAGGAACTCCCAGGATAATGGCAGTTTCAAATGGGTTATATTTTCTCGTCATGTTCTCGTGATATTTGATTATCTGTTAGACCAGTTAGATGTTTCAGCTTGTAAGCAAGCCCCTAATGGGCAAACCGATACATCTCTGTGTTCAGGCTAATGTACAGAAGAAGTCTAGCCTCCAGGCAGTGTCCCCAGCAGTGGAACCTGATTATAAGGCTGTAGTCAGACCCAGGGGAGAGGCGCATGGTAAAACCACTGTCTGTTCTCTGTGTCTGCTCTCTCCCACCCTAATTGCCAACCGTTTATCGGTAGGGGAATGAGGTGACACATATTCCCACGGAGCAATAGCCTCACAGTGGAGGTGAGGAGATGGACAAATGGTTTACAACAGATTACATAGAACATCATGTGTCATCTGTTTACCAGTGTGGGAAAGATTACAATTTACCCTCACATACAGTATATGCCTTACAATACACACAACTGTGTTTATTTGGTATGCAGATTACATGAGATTAGAGTTTATTAAGAAACATTTGAAAATAGAGAACAATGAATAAAAACATGGAACATGTAGTTTAGCATTAAACTGAGATGAAAGCTAAAGAATAAAGATACGTTTTAGACAAGACTTAAATGTCTTTATGGTGGACTGACCTGAGAGATAAAGGAAGAATATTCTGCAGTCTCGGAACAGAAATTGCACGATCACACTTTAGTTTTTACGATCACTCTTAGTTGTAAAATTGGTCAAAGGAGCTGCATGTTAGATGATCTTAGGGGCCTGCTAGTGTTATACAGCGTAGGTAGATAGATATACTGTAAATAAGGAAGACAAATGTAATGTAATGCCTTAAATACAAGTCAAATCTATTTTACTGTAAATGTTGCTGGCAGTGAAGAGAGGCCAACATTGGTCTGTGTGCATATGCATACATGCATAACATGAATGCAGTACATGTGCACTGCAGTAGGCCTACTTCTATATTCCTCTACTGCATGTGCTAACCTCCACCATCAAAGCAGACCAGAGCGTTTGACGTCGCCCACGCTGCGCCCATGTTTCTGGGGTTAGCCGTTGCTAATTTAACCCAGTCTGGCTGGCAGGTCCAAGGGAAGGCTCATCACTGCGGCGCCATGCTGGGCAGGACCTTCTCAACGGAATTGGCCAATGGTAGAGTTAGCAGCATGAACCCCCACTTGTCATGTAACACCCTGTGGTATCTAATTGTATTTTCCAGAATCTCTAATGGCTGTCCATCACTTTTGAATGACATCGAATCAAACATATAGGAGTCGTCCATCTGTCATCAAGGAACATGAGCGCCACCTGCTCACTGTAAAATTAAACGTCTGGCTAGTCTAATACAGTCTTGTGTTGCCTCTAATTACATTCCTCAGAGCAGGAAAGTCATCTTCTGTGACATACAGTAGGGTTTCATTATGATTCACACACTGTGCCTGCTCTACTGTAGAATGAATTCATACACTACATAAAAAAACATTTTACATTTTCACTAAACATGTTTACATTTTACATTTTCATTAAACATGTTTAATGTGTTATATACATTCAATTGATAGTATGTCATAGAAAGTAAAGATTACTTTGACTTGGACTGCTATTTTCTTTGCTATTATTTTTATTTTTTTATTAGTCTACACAAGTTTAAAAATAATGCTCTGTAGCCATATATTGTTGTTGTTGTTTTTTTTTACATTAACTGTGCTCCAATTTATTTTAATTATATTACATTATTAATTAAACTCTCTTTTGCTCATTCAAGTAAATATGTTTTCCTACCTAAACAGCTACAGTTGTAGACTGTGACTATTATTATATTGTTATTGTTATTGTTCATAACAGACACAATCATCAAGGTATTTTGCAGCAAACTGCCTCGGGTAAGGTCTATAGTGTCTTCAAACAAGATGGTTGTCAAACAATGTGATCAAAAGCTTTTTTGTGTGTTTGTTGTGATGTATAAAAATCTACAAATGCTCAACAACAAATAGCCGTATGGATAAGAAACATATCCTTGTGTCTGTTTGGTCAGTTAGCTTGTCACTCAGACAGATGTAAAGCTCTAGAAAAACACAAGTCCCTTTATGAAAGACACTTATGAGCAGGAGTGTTTTATATGTGTAGAATAAGACCATCTCTATTCTTCACACAATGTAAATTACGGTATTAAATCAGTGGTTTTCAAACTTGTAAGAGATGAGTTTATAGTAATCATAGATATTCCTCTCAATCTTCTTAAAGCCATTTTTTATTTACTGATGCAGTAATCGTGTAATCATGTAATCAGTGATCATCTATACACTGTTCACATATTACTTTCTTTACAAACTCTCCATTCACTTCTAGAGACCAAGGTGAGCCATGCCCTCTAATCCCTCCCCCAACAAGCCTGTCTAACAATAGCATTACCTCCTGACACTCACAGCAACCTATATCATCAGATGCCACTCCCACAGCCCACAGCCCAGCCACCTCCACACACTCTGCAGTATAGCTACTGTGAATTCCCCCGTCAGAAAATAGAGGCGGAGGAGGTGATCATGGGACAGAAAGGAATGAAAAGGACGACATGCAAAAGGAGCTCAGGAATATTTGGGGGGACGGGGCGTTTGGGTGGCAGTGATGGTTGGGTGGGGAGGGGACTAATAATGTCCCGACGACAGCCTGGTAGGACATGCCTGGCCCCTGAATAAGTAGACAATTGGTGGGAATGGGATTGCAGAAGTAAATAAGTCAAAGGAGACCAGACATAACACGTAACACACGTAACACGCACAACACGTAACACACGTAACTTGTAACACGTAACACACATAACACACATAATACACGTAACACACTTTACACGTAACACGCATAACACGTAACATGCATAACACGTAACACACACAACACATAACACGTCACACGCATAACACGTAGCACGCATCACACGTAACACGTAACACACGTGGACAGTGAAGGCTCTTTTGACATTTGCTACAGGGCTACTTTTGTTACAGCCACTGGATCATGGGTACACGCTGGCTTTGACCACTAGCAGCTAGCTTAACTAGCTTGGCAGAAAAGAAAGCATGCCAACGTCTCTCCCTCTTGTGGTCAGTGTGAACGTATCGGGTCAAGGCCAGCGCTGCTGTGTTGGTGTATCTTAACAGAGTCAGGAGTGTGTGGTCATCAGGAACATAAAGATCACCTCCATCCCAACACGTCTCACATCTCCACACCAGATCCCCACCTCATCTTTCTCTGTGTGCACAGGGTGTAGCCAGGCTCAGAGCAGGGGGAAGAGTCACTGTGACTCTAAAGCATGGCAGTGTGAAGTCCCGCAGTCAAACCTTAGGAGAGCTTCCTCTCTGGGCATCACCATCACCATCACCTTACCCATCCATCCATCCATCTTCTCCCGCTTATCCGGAGTCGGGTCGCGGGGGCAGCAGCTCCAGCAAGGGACCCCAAACTTCCCTTTCCCGGGAAGTTTGGGGTCCCACTTACCTTACTGTAAGTGGGAACTAAACATTAGCCTCCCTATCAAGCAGGACCTTCAACCTGTGTGTGTATGTGTGTGTTTGTGCGTGTGTGTGTTTGTGTGTGTGTGTGTGCGTGCGTGTGTTTGTGCGTGTGTGCAGGTGTGCACGTGTGTGTATGTGTGTGTGTGTGTGTGCGTGCGTGTGTGTGTGTGCGCGTGTTTAGGCATGCGGCTACGTCTTCAGGTCGGGGGACAGCATATGAAAACAGCCCCAGCAGCTGCATCAACAGTAACCTGACCAGCACCGGGGAGATAGGGAGGACTCTATCTGACTAGTGCTCTGCATCCACAACATACCACATACAACCACTCAAACTGTTATTCACTAAGTAAGCCTAATCACTTCACCAAACACCCAATAACCTCCTGACGAACACAACTGTACGCTGAATCTGTTTTTAATATAGGCCCATATTTTGCTAAGACTGATCCTAAGTAGTGATTCATTCTACTCCAAGGTATTCTTGGTGTTGGGTCATAAGACTGAATGACACAGTGTTGCGTTAGGGTGCACCAATCAGCATTCTGTACAGTTTATTGTTGTATCCAATGGCAACCCATTATGTTTTAACCAAGGTAATTTACACCCAAATCGTACAATAAATGCTTTGTATTAATCGGATGCTCTTTCAGTTTACTTTGGTGTGTCATTGTGGCATACCGGTATGTGATACATGCTGTCGTTATTGTTTAAATGCATATAAAGCTCATGATTGTAGCTTTATGACAGTAGCCTCCATACATAAATAAAATGAAAAGATGTGTGATAAAACGTCACAACGGATACATACATATTGGCTGCAGAGGCCACACGACAATCCCTTAATCCCTGAGCTCTTGTTAGGGAGCGACAGTAATGAGCATAGAGTCTATTTAGAGGGGACGGAGACAACCCCGTGGTTTGAACAGGGGAGATCACATTACAGCCCCTGTGGAAAAGTTGAAATAAAAGAGAGGGAGAGATGGCTAAGGGGGAGAGGTAACTCTCTCTGTGGAGAGATGGGGGAGATAGGACATGGGCTTTCTTTTCCAGGGGGTCCTATAAATCCAACCCCCAAATAGTAGGGAGATTACCATCGCCTGAGATTCTGCCTGTGGATATTACGGAGATTAAAATTGGCCCCCCTTCACCCATGATGATTGTGGGACAGATGTGTTTGAATCATTTACACTATTCCCTCCATTTCTCAAGCTTTAAAAAATACGGAAAGCACTCCAATGCCATGCAGCCCATTGGCTGGTCACAATATATATCATCACTACCGCACTTTTTCTAAATCATGGTTTAATGTTCAACTTGAGGATCTATGGGACACAACACAAACATTCAAACTTGTTGTAACATTAGTTTCACCCACTATTGGTCATTATAAACTGATTATTGTTTTTTAATTACAATAACTGCTTTTAAAAACAAGTGTGCAAAAAGAGTGCATTTACTCCATGCAATTCACATCAATCACTGATAAGGAATGCAAATGAAGACATAGGTCAATCTGCCTCCTATAGACTATCTAATAGTATAGCAAACACTGTGACTGTTTTATCTTCATAGTTAAGAGTATTTGAGGGACCTCTCACATTTCACTGATAAGAATATCAGAGTTTTGTCTACTCACTAGACTCTAGTGTAACTCTAGTTCACCCACCTCGGCTGTGTGGCATAAAACAAGGCTTATGTTATATGTACCAAAAAAACATTGTCAGAAATCCTTAACTCTAGCTTACATTTATTATTGAAATATACATACTAATATGAATAGTTTAGGTTTAGGTGAGAAAAAAAAAAAAGGTGTGTATTTTTTTTCTTCAAATGCCATTGGGTTAGATTGTTTATATACAGGAATGTATAGGAACACCAGAGCACACACAGTACGGAAGCCTAGTGGACCGTAATGAGATTTTAGCTGAATTTCACAAAAAGTGTATAGTATTACAATCACTGACTACCCCTTTAAATACAGCAGCCAAATAGAATATTTCATCCCAAATGTCCAAAAACTCCAACAAGTGTAGACAAATAAATTTGAGACGAGGAAGATTGGACAAGTTGTTTAAAAGATGAAGCCTTTTGTGGATATGTGCTCCATATATAGTATTCTCAACATTTTACCTTACAGAGTAAGGTAGCTAGGGAAACCCCAGTGAAAAGCTCAAAACGCTTTAATTGATGCACATCTGTTACCTACAGTACTGCTTTATGAAGACTGCATATGTGTGTGTTTGTATGTCTGTTGTTAGGGATATTGGGGACACACACACATACAAGGTTTTCTGTGTGTCGGTTATGTTAAGTCTGTGTGTGTGTGGTTTCCAGATGGCTCTGTTGGAGTGTGTGAGTCACTGCACTTCATCAGACGCCCACATGAGCTTTGTCATACCTGGGTGCTAGCAGACTACAGGGCAATCTCTTTCATGAAACAAATGTGTGAGGTTGTATGTTAAATACTGCTTTTACTTGTGTTTTTATGGGCCGTGTATCGTCATTCCGCCTGAAGACACTTCCCAAACTAACAGGCAAAACAACCAAATATCTATGTGACAGCACATGAGGGGACATTTTATAGCTGTTTTGGAGTCAATAATGCATCGACACATGCATAGATGCAAGAATACTGTAGCTTGTTCAAATTAATCCATGTCAGATAGACAGGCTATTTCATGTATGACTTTGTACATACTAAGAAGGGCTATACTGTACATGGTCAAACTGCATAGTGGTTATACAGAATTTTGGAACTGCAACATCAACTTACAACATAATCACATAGCCGTTTACCGCACATGGCCTCTAAAATAGTCAGTAGTACAGAAACTGTACCGCTAACTTCATAGTTCATTTGCTGTCCATTTGCTGCTTAAAGACTATAGCTATAGATACTGTATGCTGTAGAAAATGTGAAAACTGAATTTCTGAAAATGGGAACATAGTAATCCACAATAATATATAATTAAATTAAATGTATCTAATTTATTTCCAAAAAGGCTTAAATGATAATATGCAGATGTTCACTTTTTCTTACATGTTAGAACTTCTATCTTATCTCCCGACAGAAGAATGTCTTAGACGTCTAAATAAAACATGAATATGGTATTACAACTGTGTTTCTGCTGTCTGCTACAGAAAGGTAATGATATTACCTTACAGTAAAAGTAAAAATGCCTCATAAGATAAAGTAAAAGTAACCTATTATAAAAAAATACTTTAGTGTAAGCTTAGTTAATGACGTAAAATAAGATAACCTAACATTTTTATATATTAACATAAATATGTTTTAAACCACGTACCATAGGCTACTCAGATAGAAGGTCAACACACTTTGTAATTACTGGTAATGTATATGCCATATGTTCAGCCACAGAGGGACGCCATGTTCCTCCCCAGAGAACATATTACTGCATGTCACTAGATGACAGTATAAACTCTAAAACAGAAACACTCTTCATAGGGGATGTAAGATTATTGCATTTATAATTGGTCTTGTCGATAAGGAAATAAGTGTAAAGTATGAAAAGCAATTGTATTTATCCACAGCGCAGGTGAAGGTAACTCAATATTCTGTAAGAAGAAGAGAGTGACTATTTTCAGAGTGTCCCAAGTTCTGGAACAAAGTTGTATGGATGGATGAGGACATTAACCTCTACTAAGGTAAAACAAAGCCCAAGGTCAGGAGAAAGAATGAGTGTGTATGAGTATTACACACCTGTACTAGACCCAGACAGGAATATGCAGCATTACAGGGAACAGACAGGGAGACATGTATGAACTATGTGGCAAAGGCTGCAGGCACAGACAGGGTCAGGTTACTACATAAATACAGTAACTGTCTGTGTGTGTGTGGGTGTGTGTGGGTGTATGTGTGCGTGTGCGTATGTGTGTATGTGTGTGCGTGTGTGTGTGCCTGCGCGTGCGAGCGTGTGTGCTGATTTAACTGAATCAGAATTATCAATGGAATGTTTCAGGGTTTTTGCATATTTTCGATGGTAGTAAGTCATTCTAGGCAAGGATATTGCTGTTGTGTGCGGTCTACACACTCGACACGGCTTTAGAAACATTGTATTAATGTTTCAACACAGAACAGAGCTGTAGTGGACCATGAGGAGATATTTAGTGAATTTGACAAAAAGTGTATTAATTTACAATCGCTTAATTTACCTTTAATGAGTTTATATATATATATATATTTTAGATGATGTACATTTTCTTTATTTGATTATTCACTGCAAATATTTTAAACCCTAAAAAAGCTATGTACTGTACCTTAAAGGATGAGTATGTCATTTGCTTCAGAAGCACATTTAGTAATATTTCTTGAAATTTTCTTTACACCCCGATAGCAATGACAAAATTAAATGCTCTGACAATACGATTAGAAATATCCGTCATCTGTGAGAGTC
>JAODUK010079635.1:0-15579 GCA_027564635.1 Typhlichthys eigenmanni
CCCCCTCCCATTCATTCTCACCAGTGTGTTATGCAGCACACACACACACACACATACCATTATTATGTATTATGTCAATCACTGCACATGTGTGGAGGAGGGTATATGTTGTATACGTGGTTTATGTTTAGTTTGTTGTCAGTTATCACACACAACTGTGTCTTTGTGCCGTTTGTTGGTCACCCCCTCCACATGTTACAGCAATGCAACGTTTATTACAGTATACTCAGTCGTTTTGGTCAATCTTTTGATTCAGTCTTAACAGTTGCAAACCAGCTTGTACATTTATCAAAACAATTCGTACAAATATCAAAACACATTGTATTTCCGGCAAAAGCTTGTAACTTGCTCAAAATCCTTAGTCTAACTCTCAAAAGCAAATTTGTATGTCAATGAACATGTCATTGCCATAAGGACAAGCCCTTGTGTCATTGTTGACAAACACGATGCTCAGTTTTGTCAAAATACTTTGTCCTGTTGTCAATATAAAACTGCATTCTCTTGGTATTGTCTGAAGTTGTCTGATGAACACTGTCTACATTTTTGATAAATGCACAAGGCTACACTATTTCTGTATGGCATTTTTACATTTCAACAGTACAAAGTCACACATTGCTTCATGTGAGATTAGAGGATTCACATGTACAGTATGCATAGTGTTCTTCTGGCTCAGTTTTACTGTAACACTTGCAAATCAGCTTGTTCATTTCTTGAAACTATTGTACAAACATATTGTAACACAATGTATTACAGTAATGTATCTGCAAAAGCTCGTAACTGCTGTACACAAAAGTCCTATCCCTCAAAAGCAAATGTGTAGGTCGATGAACATGTAATTGACCTTGTGTATATAACAATGTACTATGTATTTTCTAATATGATCTATAGGCTAACATTTTGATGACAAATGATCTAACATGCACATATGCAACCTTATATACAGTATACAGTATATACTCTATACATTTCAACAGCGCATAGTGTGGTAAAACTTTGATTACTGTAAGATTGGACTGAATTCACATGTACTGTATGCTTTGTACTGTATATACACATCATTTACTGTTTGTACTGTAATATGCTGACATTGTCATTGTGAGAAAAAAAAAAAAATACAGTACCGTGATACTGCTTTACAGCACTGCATAGCACAAAGGAAAAAATATATACAAACAACAATTTACCCCACAAGTACAGCACTGTCTATGCTTTCCAATTGAAGGTTTGATATTTTAGAGATCTAGTTCTAGATCTAACTTGTTGATCATTGGTTGATGTGGTTGACCTCACATATTCCCCATCAAAGGTGAAAGTCAAGGTTCACTGGAGAGCAGCTTATGAATTCAGTACACATTTACATAATAGTCTAAAACAAATGATAGCTCATTCAACAATTTAGCTTGTAATGACTTAAACAATTAACTAAGCCTAGATGATTTGGGGGGCAAGAAATACTGTGAGAGTAAATAACATACATAATGCCAGTTGTGCGGGGCAAGTAATATCCACCAGCAATCCACGACCAGTGTGCAGTGTCCAAAGTTGGCGAAAAAACTTTGCTAAACTTCCACTTTAGTTCCACGTGCATTGTGCAACGGCCTTTACTCTAATAACGGTGCCACTCCGTGCTTTTCCGATCCAACACACGCCCACATTTTCCCACACAGCCGTTTGAAAAGGAACAGGAAGTTCTACAATCTGAGCCAAGGCCAATGAAGTTTGGTTCCGCATTATGCTCGCTCGGCGATCTTCGCAGCATACCGTGCAAATGCACGCACCGAACCGTAACATCCGTACCGAACGTTTTGGTACGAATACACGTATCGTTACACCCCTAATATATATATATACATACAGATATGTACCTTTACTTCCTAAATCCTCATCACATCTAGACAAATAACTTGAATCATTGTGCATGTCATCAGTTGTAGCTTGTAGCAGATTAAAGGAAAACTATAGTAGGAAATATGCTGTACAGTGTACAATGCTGTACATACATTCAAACACCTACATACTGTAGCGTAGGTGCTGTTTGGACCTAAAACTGAGATTGTCAACTCTGCCTCGTGTGGCCAAGGCACACACACACACACACGTACACACACACACACACACAGGACCATTTACAGTACAGTCATAGCATGTTGTTGATACATTTGTTTTCATTGCTAATTGGTAAATGTACCAAATAATACACAAGTGAGTACACAAGGCGTACACGATCACACACACAATTCACATCGGTGTTTTGCCGTGCTTTTAAGTCTGTGTTTAGCTGTGGTTCCACTCTGCTCTGCTTTGATGTGGAAATAGTACAGCCTAGCAGAGAGTATTAATATTATATTACCACGCATGTACACATACAGTACGCACACACACACACGCACACGTAAACATGCAGTACTGTACAGTATGTGCATACATATACGTGCACAAGACATGCACAGAGCACATACACGCACACACATACACACAGATATATTATATAATTATATAGATAGATATACAAGTAAACAAACTAATGCATGACTTCCATTCATTTCATTCAAACACATGCGCTCACAGTAGCAATACTGCATTCTATATCTTCTGCTGCATTACTTCAATGCGGCACCCTCCCAAACTGTCTCTCTGTATCACTCTCTCTCTCTCTCTCTCTCTGTCTCGCTCTCTCTCTCTCTCTCTCTCTCTCTCTCTCTCTCTCTCTCTCTCTCTCTTTCTAATCTACTCTCGTTCATCCCTATCGGCCCCCTCCTTCCTTCTCTGGCTCTCACTTTACATGCAGCATAATTAAATCCACTTATAAACATAACGATGAAACTAATGAAATGTGCTTTTAAAATGAATCCAGTGTCCGTGTGTGCGTGTGTATGGCTGTGTGCGTGCGTGCGTGCGTGTGCGTGCGTATGGCTGTGTGCGTGCATGCGTGTGTGTGTGTGTATGTGTGTGTGCTTGCGTGCGTGCGTATGGCTGTGTGCGTGCGTGCGTACGTATGGCTGTGTGCCTGCGTGCGTGTGTATGGCTGTGTGCGTGCGTGCGTATGGCTGTGTGCGTGTGTATGGCTGTGCGTGCGTGCATGTGTGTGTGTGTGCGTGCGTGCACACAGGAATTTGGCTGCAGTGCACAGACATCGACTCATAGGCTGTTTCCTCGTGTTAGCTGCAGTGTGTGTGTATGTGTGTGTTCTCTCCTTGGAGTTCTCTTAGATCACTAGCAAGTAAGCCTCAAAACACACACAGACAAGATGCTGTTTGTTCCACCATCAGTTCCCTTGATTTATTCTCTTCTTTTCTCCCTGTATCTTCTCCCTTCAACTCTCTCTCCCGCGTGTTTGACGTATCTCAACCATTTCCTAACTCAATTCTCTTCCTTTATGTTCCTCCTTTTCTTCTCCTTTTGCCGTTAGCTGTTCTTCCCCACCCTTTCATCCCCGTCTCTCTCTCTCTCTCTCTCTCTCTCTCTCTCTCTCTCTCTCTCTCTGTCAGTGTCTCTTGCCCGGCTCTGTGACTAATGGAGCCAACAGTATTTGTCAGTTAATGGGATTAAAAGGCAGCGAGCCAGCAGAGGATAGAGGACGGCTGGATGGACAGATGGATGGATGGATGGATGGAATGATTGACAGATGGATTGACGGATGGATGGATGAGTGGATGTCTAGATTATACACAATTTAGTGAATTTACAAAACTGTAGGCTATATGTTGTTTTTTGTGGCCTTATTTCACCTGTTGTTGCTAATCTGATTAACACTAGTTGGAACACAGGACAGATATGTTATATAGAGTGAGATAAATTGATCCTGTACTTACATAACATTACTATTAGTTAAAACGAAAATGAAAGAAGAAAATTAAGAGAAGTAGAAAGAGCGAGGGATATTGCTAGATGAAAAAAGTAGAATGAATGAAAGCAGGAAAGAGAGAGTGAGAGAGAGTTTTTCCGAGTCACGGTCAAACAGGGAAACCCCAGTTAAATCAAATCAAAACAAACCACATGTGAAATTCACTGATGCCTTTGTGCGTGTGTGTGTGCGTGTGTGTGTGTGTGTGTGTGTGTGTGTGTGCGTGCGTGCGTGTCCATGCGTCTAGTACACACACACGAGAGTGTGTGTGAGAGTACAAAGTTTCCATGTTTAGGCTAAGTGGACTCAAACATGGCAGATGTTGAGTGTTACAGAATGCTGCGCACACACACACATACACACACACACATCATCAGGACCTCTCATACTGTAGTTTCCACTGGAAGAGCAGGGGCATCTCTGGAACTATTCCTTTAGGTTTTGCTAAACACAATAGTAAAACAAACTAATAAAACATGGACTCCCTAACATACAGTATTGATATATTTGGAAATTCAGAGAACATGTCCATTAGACATGCAACATAAAGGCCTGCTAGCAGTTAGCATAAACATATAAGCATATGTTATTATGAAAGATCTTGAGAAAGAGAAAACATGTATCTTCACTTCCATACATGGAAAGAACCTCCACACACAAGACATAAATAAAACGCGCACACACACGCACGCACACACACACACACATATTATGATGCCATGCAGATACCCATTTTTGTGTTGTTCCCTGGTGACTGAAAGGTTTGCACAGAGATCTATGTCAACACAAGCTCTAAATCTGCATTAAGGCTGCCAGCAACAACACTGCCCCCTGCTGTTAAAATTGACCACCCAGCTAGATAATGGATAGCTGTCCCGCCAATGGTCTTGCGGTAATGGGTGGGGCAAAGAGGACCACCGACACACGATTAGAAGGCGATGGTAGATGTAAGCCTACAATTAAGCTGCAGTTGATGTCTGAGGCAGCAGGGTAAAGCAAGGCTACTGTGGTGTGCTGTCTCGCTATAATACATGAACTACAGAGGGGGTGGAGCCCGTAACCCTGGCAGTGCCAACACAGTATCGAGACACTTTGATTTGTTAATAATAAGAGCAGTCGTGTTGTAGGAGTAACACAGGGTTCATTGTTTGTGTGTACGCTGTTGGGAAGACAGTGAGATAAGAGGCACCGCTGGATAATGGTGGTTCGCTAATCTCATTTATGTTAATAAACCTACCCGTGTGTCATGCCGGCTAGGTGCGACAATTAATTTATTCAGATAAGATAAATATTGAGTTTGTGTGCGTGCGCGTGTTTGTAAGGTCCCGTATGTTAAATCACTGTTTGCATTAATTTGAGCATGCGTGCGTGCGTGCGTGCGTCAGTGCGCCCACATGTACTCTCTTGTTAAGTAACTATTTAGCGCCGTAGCGTGACATTGGCCCCCGGACAGCCGTCTGATTGGATGAGTTACTTACTAAAGTACTTTCTGGTCGAGGAGCAAAGAGAGCCACAGGATTGGCTGAACAAGGCATGCTTTTAGAGAGAGAGAGGGAGAGAGAGAGAGAAAGAGAGAGGATGAATGGGAAACGGTCACGTTTTCACACACACACACAGTCAGACACAGGGCATCTTCCCACCTCTCTCTTCTCACCCTATGAGCTTAAGGCCTTTGGTGATGTGCAGCTTTAATCAGCTGCTTTTGCGTCTTAAGAAATAAAGCTGTGAACCTCTCCAGGCAGCCAGCCAGCGGGTCACAGAACGAAGACAGAAATAGGGCTAGCTCTGTCTGACCAGCACAGCCACAGACAGACAGACAGACAGACCGGTATGGTGCATGTTGGACACGGTCTCTGATGAATGTCCAAGACGAAACATTCGAATAATGCATATTTGTCTACTACTAATAATGTAATACACATGCAGTATACATGCTACTCCCTCTCTCTCAAAAGGAGAAAGGATACAAAGAGCGAGCGAACTGAAGATAGATTCTCTCGTTCCTCTCTACCAATTTGTGTTCTGCCATCATTCTTTGCTGACTGACGGGAAGAGTGGTAGATGAACGGATACAGAGATAGAGGAAATTACACCAGTTGTCTCTTGCGTCTCTGTAGCTGTTTATCATGTAAAGGTGTGACTAAACTGTGATTGGATGGAATGGAGGCAGAAAGCATCTGGAATATGGCCTTAGTAATGATCTGAAACATCTGAAACATTCTATCTTTCAGCAATGACATCCACCTCCATTGTTATAGCACTGCCGACTACTGTTGATTGACACAGATATCAAATTATTATCATAATAAACATTGGTAAATTTGAACATGTTTGTAAATATGTTTGTTCTTTTTGGAGGTATCCCTTTAACCATCACCTAAAATTATTCATGTACTGTATGTGTGTGTGTGTGTGTTTGTGTGTTAGTGCTTATTGAGGCAATTTACTGTGATCTGTTTTTAATAAACATCATGTCGGTTTCCATGAGGCACTATCACTGCTAAACTCAAACCCTGTGTGTGTGTGCACGCGTGTGTGTGTATGTGTTTGTGTGTCTGTGTTTTAACAAGGTAAAGCCTGGACCAATTTAGGGTTGAATGGGTCAGTGACAGTGCCTGCTCCAGTTACCGTAATTACATGCTGTGTTTACAAGACACACAGACGCACACACACGCGCGCACGCACACACGCACGCACGCACACGCACACACAGACGGATACACATAGGCAAGAAACAGGACCACTATATGTGGGAGATAATTCTTTCTCTGGACAGTGTGTGTGTCATTGTGTGCGCGTGTGTTTGTGGCATGTGCACTTAGATGAGCTGTGTCCAGATTCTCATAATATCTGCATCCTTCTGTGATGTTTTAACTAGGTCACATTTGAATCCAAAGCCAGGCACACATTGTGCGACCAAACACAAGCCATTTGTGTACCCGCCACGCCAAAGCTCAGAAACAGGGCCGCTAACATGGTGCCTGTTCACCACAGCATCACATTTCCTTAAAGAGACCCATTACCTCAGGCTAGTCACCGCCGTTATCGCTGATATTTTAGCACCTCTAGCCTGGCGTGACACAAATTCCCCTCACGTGGATTGACAAGTAGATCTGTGCATCCTTTGTTATGCTCTATACGTCAACCTGCAGTTTATTCATGCTTATAATCAGCTGGAATCCGGAAATACTGTAAGTATGTGATAGCGTGAAAATGGATTCAGCATGCTGTTTAGAAATCGACAGTACTACATTCTTGAGTTACACATCATCTCAAAGTGGGCCAAATGATCCAGAATCTGGCCCTTAACTAAAAAAGAACACTGTCCTCGAAAATACCTATTAAAACATGTCTGATAAGAGTGTTAAATATACTAAAGCTAATTAGCGATATTATAAATAGTCAATTCATTGTGGGATTTGAACTGCCAATGATGACGCGCATTGCTTTTTTATGCATGTGGTCTTAAAGCTATAAATCAAGCATAGTACTGGCAGAGCGATAAAGCCCGGCCATGCATAATCTCAATTGTCAGGTGATCGCAATCATCTAATTGCCAGCTGATCTCAGTGACCAGACTGCTCAGCTGATCATGGCAAAGCATACTATTGGCCAAACTCGTTCGGGCGCTTATATAAACGTCCTTAGCCTACACCCATTCTTGACGCTTCCTCTGGGAGCATTTTTGCGATCCACCTCCACCCAACCGCCTCCTTTCATGCTGTGTCTGACAAACTCAATGTCATGGTGTTGTCATTGTTGCTTGCTCTGTTGTGTACCCTATAGGAGGTCTTTGCCTTGGGCTTTCCATGTACACACATGGAAAGGGCTTTCCTTGTATGTGCATCAAAGGGCAGGGAGCTCCCAGAAAAAAGCCATATCTCCAATTATAAATAACTTATTTATTTACTTATTTCAAATTATGACTATAGTGGTCATGACTAAACTTAATTTCCTTATTATTATTTATTGTATTGCGTTACTAGATTAGATATAGATTAATTTATTTAACTAATAGCTCCACTATAGTGTAATAACTGCAGTAGGGACATGATGTTTGGATTCATCGATTAATAGCGTTCATACATCACACCACTGACCATCAAGTATCACTTCAAGGAGGTCTGTGTATGTCTGTATAATGTTACCTCACGCTACAAATAACCTACTGATTTATTGACAAAATTACAGATTACTGCATTGCAGCTTTATGAGGTTGTCTGGTACAGTAATACGGCATTGACACAAGGTAAAATTCCTTGTGTACATGTATGCCGAAAAGGTAGACTGCTTTCTGGTGTGTTTGTTGCACATTAATGGAGTTGACTTTCTGAGAGAATGAGGGCGAGTACGCATTTGGAATTATCAATCACTGTCACTAATCTCTCTCTGTCCCTGGATCACAGACAGGCTGCCAGTTTTCCATTAAATAATTACAGGTATTTACCAAAGATCATGTGCAGATCGGCGCGTGGTGGTATACTGTTGGCAGGCAGGGTCCACTCCTATTCGTTTATTAAAGTGTTTGTTATGGTTTGGGGGGTGGTGAGAGCCAACATCAGGAGACAAGAACATACACAGACTAAACACCAGGACTGATTACAAGAGGAGACACCTGGGAGGGGTACACAGGTGGAAGCAGTGAATAATCAGGGAAGCGGGAAAACACAGACGGGAAGTAAAGCAGGAAATAGAAGATGGGGAATAAACAAACACAAGACAGACAGACCAGACCAGACAGGACAGACAGACATGGGTGGACGATAGGCAGATAAGAGAACTTAATCAAACAGAAACAACAAAACACAGGGCAATGGGGTTGAACCGTGACAGTGTTTATATTTAGTTTTCACTTGATTTTGAAATCTGCTGCTGTTGAAAACAGGCTTGCTTTATGTTGTGGTCTAATAGACTGAAGATCATCACATGCACACGCACATGCATGTGCATGCGTGTGTGAGTCTGTGTATAGTGATAAATGGACGTCAGATAGAACATTTGTGTTGTACATCAGATAGAAGAGAGTTAGAATACATAACCCCCATTTGATTTATGGGTTATTGATTATAACAGTGATTTACCTTGAGGAATCTTTGCCAACCACACCCATACAGTACACTGCCTGCATTAACTCGATCACATTACATTTAAGTGTGTGTGTATGTGTGCGTGCATACAGATCTGCATGCGCCAAGCATTGGCTTGCTTACTGCTTTTGATTTCAGATCAATACAGCCACTTCTCCTGAGAGAGAGGCAGACCGCTGTCTTGAGGAAATCCAATAGGGCTTGTGAAACAAATGCCAGACAAATCTGAGAGAGAGAGAGAGAGAGAGAGAGAGAGAGAGAGAGAGAGAGAGAGAGAGAGAGAGATCTAGTAAATCCAGACTATAGGTAATTGATCCTGCATCAGTAAACTTTTGGCACAAAGTTGTGGAACTCGTTTTTTAATCCTTTTATCTATAGGTTCCTTCTGGAACCTAAATTGCCTTAGGAGAGATCTAGGTCTTCTGACAGACTGGCATGGTATGATAGTAGAGGGACACCATGGTGAGTCTGTGTGAGGTCTCTAGAAAGTTATTTACAGAGCCGGAATACTACACGCCAACCTTGCCCACAGTACAGAAGCACTGTATTTGTCAAACTTAGTCACACACCTTCTAATAGACACATTTGAGTCCTCAGACCCATATTTTTGCTAAAGCCTTTATTTGTACAGATGGTAACTGTAAGAAGTAATTATATATTTATGAACTGTGGCGTTGTAGCTTACTTATTGTATGCAGTATGTGGCATAACCCCCGGAGTCATGGGATGTCATTTGGAGACATAATGGCCATCATTTATGAAATGTGTATGATCAAAATCTGTGCACACGGTCAAATCCACGCAAAGGCAGGCATTAATCAATTTGGACCGATTTGAACATGGTCAAATCTTATGTCAAGTTTTCGAGTCATCTTACTTGCAGTGCAGCATATCTGAGTTGTTTTTAGACCATAGGCTGATTCTGACAGGCGTTCAAGCTTACCATATGCATTCACATATTCATTTAAGTAGAACGGCAAAATATGATATTTCGTATGACCAGTCTAGTCCTATCAGCGGGAGGAACTGTTTGACTGCAATATAGCGACCTGTGGGGTTCTGCATATATAGTGCAGAGGTTAACAGTGTGTTATTTGATGATCTGACGCTGACATAATCTAGTCGATGTGACCAGAGAGAGCGGTAGCTTATGCTTGCTCAGCACAGTCAAACATGGGGCTCCTATAATGGAGTCACGGCCTCATTCATGGTTTCTGATTGTAAAGTGTTAATACGATTATATTTGGTGAAACAGAGAATTAAAGTAGCCTTCAACATTAAACATTCTATTCATGTGATAGCCTATGCAATTTTCATGTTCTATTTTTTAAATGCCCGATCATTCATACGAGATACGAACGGTTTCATAAATCACACATGAACGTTGTCGTAAGATGACTTTTGCGTTCGTATCTGCGCTGGTTTCAACGTTGGATTGCTAAATAAGGGCCACTGTGTGTGACCCAGTGCATTGTGGGCTATCCAAGCAAGCATTTAACTCTGTGCCTGTCTGTAAACAGCCATATTGTTTCTACTTGCTGATCGCATTATCTGTTAAGACATAACAGGTTTTGTTCTTGGCAACTAGTGGAGCAGAGAGTGAATGGAGGGAATCTAATGGGAAAACTGGAATAAAATATGCCCCAATTCGACCACTGTACATGCGTTTGATAACCGTAGTCTCTATTTGGATTAAATAGATGTTCCTCTGACAGAGGACAGAGGATTGTTTTTATCCACATGGTGACTTAGAGGGCAATGTGTTCTTTCATTTGCTCCACAGTGTGAATCCACAGCACACTGGGAAATCTGTAGTTATGAGAGAGAGAGGCAGAATTGAATTTTATGAGCAGATGGGGTGATGATGATTATGGAGTCGCTGGTGAAATAGAGCCAGAAGAAACACACGCGCGCGCACACACGCACACACACACACAAATGTGTATACTGTATCTACATAGACAGTTCTAAAACTTAGTGGCACACGTGATCACATACAAATGGTTAGCAGATACACACTTACTCAAACACACTGAATGCTGTCATGTTAGACCCACAGCAGGAGTTTTCAGTTTATTCCTACTTGTATCTTATGTGGAGTTTCCAAACGAGCTTGTCAGAGTTGAATCTGTTAGGTCTGTTCCTATGCTGAAATGGTTTATCAGTTTGCTGTCCATCCATCCATCCATCTTCATCCGCTTACCCATAATCAGGTCGCGGGGGCAGCAGCTCCAACAGGGGACCACAAACTTCCCTTTCACGAGCCACATCAGCAAACTCTGACTGGGGGATCCCGAGGCGTTCCCAGGCCATTGTGGAGATATAATCTCTCCACCTAGTCCTGGGTCTTCCCCGAGGCCTCCTCCCAGCTGGACGTGCCTGGAACACCTCCCAAGGAAAGAGCCCAGAGGGCATCCTTACTAGATGCCCGTACCACCTCAACTGGCTCCTTTCCACCCAAAGGAGCCGGGGCTCTACTCCGAGTTCCCCACGGATAGCCAAGCTTCTCATCCTATCTCTAAGGGAGACTCCAGCCACCCTGCTGGAAAAAAAAAAAATTTCGGCCATTTGTACCCGTGATCTAGTTGTTTTGGTCATGACCCACCCTTCATGACCACAGGTGAGGGTAGGAACGAAAATTGCCCAGAAGATCACAAGCTTTGCCTTCCGGCTCAGCTCGCTTTTCATCACAACGGTGCGGTAAAGCGATTTCAATACCGCTCCCGCTGTTCCGATTCTCAGGCCAATCTCCCGCTCCAATGTCCCCTCACTCGCGAACAAGACCTCGAGGTACTTGAACTCCTTCACTTGGGGTAAGGACTCATTGCCTATAACGGAGTAGTCACTTCATCGGTTTCCTGCTGAGAACCATGGACTCATTTTACTGTATGTTGCTAAATCAAAATAGCAGTCTTTCCTAATATAACAGATTGGTTGTGGATGTACATCTATTATTCTTCTGCTTAGGATGTTTCTATTGTAGGTAAATCATGTGACATGCACAAAAACTTCTTTGGAATTACAAGATACTGTGTTCTATCATCTATCTCCATAATTGTCTCACACTATATATATATATATATATACTGTATATATATTAGTTTTATTTAATTTTTTCCTATATTTAACCAGGAAAATGTACTCAGAGATTAAAATTATATTATATAGTTATTTTTCTTTAACACTATGCTGTACAATGCAAACATTTAATAATAACGTTTATTCATATTGCATATGACTATGGGGATAAAACAAAGATTTGAGAAAGGACAAGAGCCTGACCATAAAACAGCAGCTGACAAACACCACAATCACATCCCATTTGCACACAGCAGCAGCCATTGAAATACTAATGACCCAGCTAATCAATAGACTATAGTGACTCAATCTCAAAATCTAATCTGGGTGTCATTGCAGTAGCATAGAGTTGAGGGGATAACGCCCCCCGCCCCCTTCATACTGACCTTATCTGTCAATCACATGATAGAGAGGCACAGACACATATAAACACACATCATCACGACACACATTTGCAGTGTGCAGGTGGCCTTGGCCAAACCTCTACAGCAAATCAATGTTCTCTTTGAGGCCTCACTGTGACTGAGTGAGATTCATTCAAGAGGAGGTTTATATAGCTGTGAAAAATCTGCCTATTCTTATACAGTATACAGTGCACACTTGTTACTGTATGTATGTGTGATCCAATGTGCAGTTGTACAGTAGCACAGTAGCTAAGAGTTAGTTTCTGGGTAGCTCAGATGGGCTGTTTCCAGATAGAGAGATTAGAGACTAGAGAGATCTACTGTCCTAAACTCACTCAGACTCACACTACTGTATGAAGAACACATAACACTAGGGATGCACTGATAGATTGGAAGCAGATTGGAATCAGATGATTTCCACTCAAAATACGAGATCGGTGGTAGTTTGATTTTCCTTTCTTATGGCCGACATGAAAAACTGATCTTTGTTGTCAATTACAGTAAATGGCTGTTGCGAGCAGGATAGAAATACACTGCTTTCTTTAGATGAATGTAACCAGGAGACCTTCCTATTCAAAATCTGTAAAAACTGACGTATTTGACAAACCTTCAGGTTTTTGACCGTCCTCGAATTTCCAAGATGGCGGCAGTCTTTCGTCGGAAAATATAAGCTTAAGCAAATTTAAGCAAATAATCTTGAAATCGTGATATTTATATTAAAATAATTTTATTAAAACATGTCTAAATAAATATAATTGTAAAAAATATACAATTTACACTAACTAGATCCTGCGTATAGACTTAATCAAATGCATTCTCCAGAGTTTAGTGATCACAGGAAGCGACGAGACAGGGAACGCGAGACTAACAGAACATTGCAACGGTAGCAAAAAATTATCTTACGTTTATGAATAATATATATATATGTATACTATATGGATAGTATACAATCGATATCGGTATTGGACGATTTTGCAGACTGAAAATCGGCAGTCCAGACACAATAACATATTTAAATATCCTGACCTTTTTTTCTTACTTTGCTGTACTGTGATTGGACAACCTTTGCCTGACCCCAAGCCAATCGAGTGTATTCCATAGGGCAGTGTTTAGTATGTTGATGACCCTGACCCCCTTCCCTCTGTCACCTCTCAGTTATTCCTCCATTCGATTTGCCGTGCTATGTATTCCCTTTGCCTTTTACCTCTATCACCATGAATTACTTACAGTGAACGCCAATCTTTTTTATTGTAAATTTGAAGGATGAAATCGGACAAAGCAGACCTGAATTACACACAGCCATCGGTTTGTCTGAAAAAGCTTCCATTAACACGTTACGCTAACGCTACATCACAGTGGAGAGGATAAATGCTTCTTCAATTTCCAGTAGGACAATAACCCTTTATTTCACTGACTATGGTAGATGGCAGTCTTTTTTTGTAGAGTTTGTCTATCGCTTGGTATTCTCTCTCTCTCTCTCTCTCTCTCTCTCTCTCTCTCTCTCTCCCTCTCTTGTCCTGCTATTGTCAAAGAAAACTGGCTCCCCATCTAACAATACATAGCTAGACCAATTCTATTATCAAACTATGAGTAGAGTGTAGGAGTGGGCACAAGCACAGCATGATTGTGCCAAGTGTCTGGAATTCATTAATAGATCTGAGTGTATCTGTGTGCTTTTGTGTGTAAACGCCATTGGTTTGTCATTTATGCAGTCTTTCTACCTAAGCAACACAGTCCCATTCAAACTAGCTGCAGGTGCATATGGCGGTGTTAGGGAATCCAAGGAGGGAAAAATAACTTTATGTGTCACAGCCACCCACTCTCGCTCCTGTGCCTTTTGCTGCCATGCCGACAATTATACATGCACTAAATTCCCGTATAAGTTGTGGGTCAGAATGCTTAACTTATATGGACATGACAGAAGGTGCCTTTACTGTCTAGGGTAGTGGAGAAGGAGAGGATTGATTCCATTATATAAATATCATGTAGACGCATAGGCCTATGTCGTGTCTTAGTAATGCTACGGTATGTTGGACTCAATAGCTTGTTAGAAAGCTAAAATGACAGCTGTAGAAAGCTAAAGACAACACTGTCTGTCATCTTCTGGAGAATCGTCCCCTTGTTTTATCGTACGTCTGAAAATGAGGAAAGTTTAACCATAGAACAGTAATAGCACAATAGACTTACTGACAGGGTGACTCATGTCAGTCAGGCAGACAGACAGACAGGCAGACAGGCAGACATATACACAGATGGACATACATAATAAATAGATAGATAGATAATTGAATAATTAAATTGAAATAAATAAATAATAGACACTGAAATTACATAATGGGAAACGAGGAGCCAAACGTTTTCAGTCCTGTTTTCTACTTTCTGCTTTTTTTTTTCTCATTTGCTGCCTTCATTATATATCTCCATCCACTCCATCTCTCTCTCTCTCTCTCTCTCTCTCTCTCTCTCTCTCTCTCGGGCATCTGTGAGCTTTTTATGGGTACCAAGGTAACGGTCGCACCGCCTTGGAAATGGTGGCATGTTGGCTTTACCGGAAGAGTATGGAGAAAGAGTAGAGAGAGGTGTTTGTTTAATAAACCTTTACGACGGTTCTCACACAGCAAATACAAATGCAACAGGAAGTGTTACCTTGTGCACTGTCAGTCAAACTGACAGAGGGAGAAAGAGCGAGTCCGTGGCATGCCAACAAGGCTTTTAACATCATAACGTGCTGGGTGACAACAGTGAACTGGTTTCTTTCATTCACGCCAACATTTGTAATTGGAACAAGGGAGATGTGGAGAGGGAGAGAGAGAGAGGGATAGAGAGGGAGGGAGAGAGAGAGGGTGAGAGGGAGACCTTCAACCAAGCCACAATTCTCTTCTCTTCTTTTACACACATATATATGCATATACACACATATACATGCACACATACACATCCATATATACACACATATACACATACCCATATACATACACATACATATGCATACATACATATACACACATACTGTACAACAATAACAACAATCATTATTATCATTACTATTACCATTATTACTACTATAACACATATACACACATACATACATACACTATAAAAAATGATTTTGGAGGGTGGTAAATATTACCCATGCAAATGATTTAAATATTAGTTAAAGTAATTA
>JAODUK010079656.1:0-15577 GCA_027564635.1 Typhlichthys eigenmanni
ATGTACAAATCACAAAACAATAACGTGGTTATTATGCGGCTGCGCTCCTTTATAAAATACGCGTTGGCGCAAAATTGGCCCTTAAGGCCGCAGCGCAGTGCAACTGAAGATGCGCTCCTCTCTATGACCGCGAGCGCGGAAGGAAACGTAACCTGCAAGCGCTCCAGCTATGAATGTACTTATTATCATATGATCATTCTGAATATTAACTCAACAATAACACCAGTTCGTCTGGGACAGCTATAACTCGTGCAACGGAATGTATTTTAGCGTATTGCCTATACACTGTTGTCCAATTTCATGTATTGGTATTTCTATTTCAGTGCCTTGGGAAATGAAAAAGGTCAAGCTGTAGCTAGCTCCTATTCAAAGAAGACGTCGTGTGAAGTGTGTTTGGCTGGGAGATACATTTACCGAATGTTTCAATGAGTGGCCAAGAGAGGAACGACCCATGAATCTGTGCAGCACAATACGCGCGGCGCAGCGCATATTTTGCTGGCAAGGTTTCACACGAGCATCAATCTCGCGAACCCTCCCACCTGCCAGCGCTTGTTGTTCCTCCTCCGGTCCTACTGAGCTTGGGGGTACCTCATCCGGACCTCCCCTCCCCTACCCACCCCTTCCCTCCCTCCCCCCATCTCGAACGTTTGTGTGTTTATCCTCTGTTGAAGGTGGGCTAATCTACCCGGTTCCTGGGTGGGAAGGGGAAGGTGAATAGCCTACGCTCGAGCATAACGTGACTCAGAGAGTGTGAGACAGAGGTAGAGGAAAGCGGGGGTGTTACAGACCGCTATGGAGAAAAGAGGGGGTGTTACAGACTGGTTGGAGAAAAACACCAATTGTCTGCACTTCCTTTGGGTATTTGCGTCTTATTAACCTTTCTGAATATTGGTTATGAGTGTATATTTCAATGTAATAACATATGCCTATATTTTTATTCATGTATGTATACCCATAGGCCTATGGGTATACATATACACACACACACACACACACACACATATATGGGGTGTATAATAAATATATAGAAGGGTAAGATGAGACACTTTTTACATTTGATGATTGTACTGCAAAATAATAGTGTTTGTTTAAAATAATAGTTACTATATGTACCTCAGATTGTTGTGCACATGGACATTAAAACAAGTTATCTAATTATTATGGTTTTAGACCAATCAAAACAAGTTTGGCTAATTACACAACTAGGGCTAAAATATGGATGGGGTAAATAGATAAAATAAAATTACACAAAAGGAAACAATTTTGAGATAATCTTGATTATTCATTAATTAATCAATTTGACAAAGGCACAAACTCACTTTCAGATGTTTGTGTCTGTTGTTCCACCTTAGTAATCTGATCTTTGTTACATATAGGCTATGTGTAATTGCGATGTTGGTTAGTTGATAGCACTGTTGCCTCACAGCAAGAAGGTCCTGGGTTTGAACCCCGGTCATCCTTCCCTTCCCTTTCTGTGTGTTTATGCTCCAGGTTCCCCCTCCCTGTTATATGTGTCATTCTTCAGTCAGTGCCATCTGACCAGTGACACTCTAGAGTTGGTCCCCTGGCACTGCACAGTGGTTGCGCACTTGGAGGATGGGTTAAATGCAGAGGATTACACGTATATGCACCTTTTCTTTTATACAGCAAGTTTGTGTGTGGCTTAAACTTAACATGTGTCAACAATTAGATATGTAGGCTGTATACTAACTAACGTATAAAATTGACTTGAACTTAACGTAACGGTGACAGTCAATGTGTTTGTATGTCCCAACGTATGTATGTGGAATATAACAACTAAATAATTAAATACAGTCTGTAACTATGCAGCCTATATAATCATTTGGGGTAAATTCACTGGCACATTGTATCCCACAACCTCCATTTTGACAAAACTGTTTCACAGAGTGGTGCAGATCACAATTGTGCAGTTAATTACTGTGTTTTGTAGCTTTCACTGATTTAAAATAACACGTAAAGATGTGAAGTCATTTATTTGCTTTGTGTACCACTTTCTCCATGTGATTTAGTCTAAGATGGGTTGACCAATGTGAACTATACTTCCTTAATTTGCGGTCACATAATAATATTTGTTTATGGTTACCTAGATATACGGGTGGCTCGACTTACCCCGTTCTCCCCTTATATGTATGTATGTACTGTATGATTATTAATATTATGTTTTTTATTTGTATTTTTTATTATCATTATTATAGGGCTATTGTGTGATGTTTGTAACTTTGTGTAACTAATGTATTATTTAGTTTGTCTGTTATTAATAATTATTGATCTAACAATGTATTTGTTGCTTAGATATAATGAATTAATAGACTTTAGAATAGTTTTTCTGTTTTGACTGTGGCAAATTACAGATGGAATATAGAGGGTTTAGTAGATGTGGAGGTAGGCAGGCTGTACAACAAAATGTTGTTGGTGGTCGGGCACCGACCTCTGATCGAAAGCCCTAGAACACAGACTTGCACTGGTGGGCGCACACTTTCCTGTCACATGGGTTTAAGGTTGTTTTTTCCGTTATAGCACTACACTCTTTCTCCTCTCCTCTAAACCATGTAGAGGCTGATGATGATGTGCTCAATAAGTTTATCATGTCTATATGCTCCAACCTCCTCACACAAACACCTCCATTTCTGTTTTGTTCCAGCCTACGTATTCCTGCACACACAATCACTCACAATATGAGGTGCATATATAGGAAAATGATGAGTTCGGGACAGGGATTTGGACTATACCTGTTCAGATCACATGTACAGCTCGACCCAATCTCTGCTTCTTGCAATATACTTGTAAATGTACTCAAGCATATTCATCTCTCTTGCCATCTAGTGGATATTTACCAAAATGACTACGCCAATGTGAATTAAGAATGTCTCTTCTTGTACGGTTGCATCAGTGTTTTGTGATGTATGCTAAGTGTATATTTTACCATTTTACAATATAGTTACTTCACATTTGTGTAAAGTATAGTTCATTTACAATAGTGTGTAGTGTTATTATCTTCATTCATGTTCCATTTGTCACACTATGACGTAAGATGATTCCTTTGGATACTAGGCTATAGGATAATAGGCTAGACCTGATACTTTTACGCAATATGTTCATTACTGTACGTCTTAATTATGTTACAAGCATATTTAGCATCGCACTTAACTCAGTTGAATTTAAAACTATTATGGTTATCCAAAAAATTAAAAATGATTAACTTATTAGACTAAGCAAATGTGCAACTGAGATAAGTGGAAATCGTTTAACTTGTCCTGTTGCGTTTAGCAAAAAAATTAATAAGGAACACATTGATTATAGAGGTCCCACTGCCTATCAGTATTTGCCATTGCAGGACTGGATTGATGGAGATGTACCATTTTACCCCATGAGATGTAAAGATTATTAGCATTGTATAAATATATGCAAATTGAGCGTTTTACTTAGAATGACTCCAACGGCTCCCAACCTCTCACACAGACCCCATCTGGCTTGACATCCGTTTCGTTGTCACCCAACCAACCACTATAAGCCTATACTCTGGTGATGTTTGGCGCCCAGTCGGAAGGTTGTGGGCTCGAGCTCTAAAGTAATACTTGTAATTGTAGTCAACTCATAACTCAAGTCGATATGTATAAAATCTTCCGCAAAAATGAACGAATTCCAATATCAAGCTCGCTTCGCTTGTCATCTAGTGGCTATCGGCCGCAATTACATGCCATGCGTGTAAACATTCTGACGCTGTATCTACAGTTTATGTCTTCTATTTAGAGAAACGTTTTATGCCCATGGCAAAAATACAAACATTATAGTTACTCTAAAATATTTCTGCTGTATTTTTGTATGATATTGATTAATCTGACTATACTCAATCACTTTAAGGCTACTCAATCATATAATCTATTTACTTTGCATGTTAGATTATTATTTTGGATACTGAAGTAGTCAAGACTTGCCAGATGTTTTACTTTACTTTACTTTAAATACTAATAATAATAATAGGTTAATTACAATGTCATTTTCAGCCATGAATCTTTGCTATATTTTACATATCAGTTTCCATTACATTTTCCTTGAAATAAAGTCGTTAAACCTTACTTGGTTATTTTTATTGACAGCATTTGTAAGGGCTGGTGAATACTGGTGAAGTTCCAACCCAGGACCTTCTTGCTTTGAGGCTACAATGCTATGCACTGGGCAATCATGGATGAAATTGCAAATCTGCATATAGGATTAGTGGCAAAATAATTTTGTATTACAATGCAGTTGAAGTTTAAGTTTGTTTGTAGCATACATCCACATACTGTACAGAGTAGAAATAAATGAAATGCTGGTTCTCACAGTCAAAGGTGCTAACACAAACCACACTAACAAACTACTGGAGCAGGCTTAAACCAATCAGTGTTGCTACAACTCTATATAATAATAATAAGATTTATTTATAGACCACTTTTCAAATTCACATACAAATTGCTTTTGACAAGGGCATATACTGTACATGATACTATAAAAAACACATTTTTTAAATAAAAAAACATCAAAGCATAGCGAAATAAAATAATAAAATAAAATTAGCTCTCTTATAAAAGTATGTTTTCACAGATTCTGTTGACCTGTTTTCACGGGCAGGCTGTTCTGAAGTGTTCTGTACATAATTAGAGAAAATTGGTGAAAATGTCAGATTATCCCTTTAACATACAAAAGGTTTGGTTTTAATGCATAAAATGCCTTCAAATTAATGCGGATTCACACTAACCAACCAAATATGGTTGATCGGGTATGATTTATAAAATAAAATAAAGAACAAGGGCAAAAACCTCCCAAATGAAGAACATTTCTTTTAACGGCCAATCTAAATGGTTGACAAAGAGCTCAAACAGCTCCAGGATGAATTCATAAACAATCTCATAATGTCATAACAAACAGAAGCTCTGTTTCCCGTTGTCAAATTATTTCCCCATTTAACCTTTTTACGAACTAATCTTTTTTGTGTAGCAAAACAAACTTTCAGTTAAACCCCTTTGTGCATACAGTCCAGGAAGTTGTTAAACTGAAGTACAAATAACAAAGGAACCTAAATCCACTGCGCACACACACACACAAACACACACTACTATCTATACATGGAACTGGGCACACTTTGACATTAGTTTTGTTTAATGTCCTGCAGCAAAGCTCACGGTGAACAGCTCATTGAATTTCCATCTTCAGGAGGTCCAGTCGACCTCGTTTACATCTTCTACATATCGAGCACAACGGTTGTATTACGTTAGCCTTTGAGCACTTCCATTCCTGTTTATTCAGTTTGAATCATCTCATCCCTGACTGCAGGTTATTTGTTCTTTCTTTCACATGTCTATATGTCCATGGAAAGTTGCATACAAATAAAGAAATTAAAAATATAAAAACATATAAAGTTGTAAAAATAAATAATAAAAATAATACAATAATACATTAGTACATTTTTTTAAGTAGTATGAAAAATGATTTAACAAATTAGATAGTACTGTACATGTCAAATATGTAAGGTAAAATAATAATGCTTCCCTCAAGGCAGATTTCCTCTATCCCTCTAACGTGTTGTTCCTCCTCAAACAATTACAAATGTGAGACAAGAGGATTATTGCTCACAGAGAATGAACAAATATGAAACAATATATTCATTCCTCACAAATTTTATGCGGTCGGACAAATGTGAGGTACTAATTAGATTCCTCACCAAAACAAATGTGTATGTGCAATGTGTAATAGAGAATCCCTTAGTCTTTCAGCTAAGGGATTTTCATTTACATTTCTCAAAATGTGGTGCAAATATATTGAAATACATAAATTCCAAATACAGAGTGTAATCTGAAGTAACGTGCAGGTGTTTGTGCATTACTTGTCTACACTATGAATATACAGCATAGTTGTGTTATTGGTACAAGCAGATTATTGCCAGTGTGGTTAATAACTGGCATATTAGGCCAGTATGTTCTTAAACAGACATACAGTTACACCACTTGTTATTTTATTAAGTGATAGGGTTTGAACATTCAAATGGGCCATTTTAAAGCCAGTGGGGTCTTTGTGAAATGATACGACCAGGGCGTAAGCCCTATTTGGGAGATGGAAATGAATTCACATGAGCGTGAGCGAATTTAGGTCACAAGGTGAGAGTAAAAAATAGTTCTGTGTTAAAAAATAAACTTTTCACACACACACAAAAAAAAAAAGTTTCACACTGCATCGTATAGTGACAGCTGCCGTTAATAACGCGGTCGAGAGATAGATGGGCTGTGTGCCAGTGTACACGCTCGAACATTATGCAACACAATCACCCCTGGTTCATTGGGGGGGGGGACAACAGCTGGAGCCCTGCATACTTGAGAGATCTACTGTGTGTATGTGGTATGTGGCATTAGGTCACATTATGATATCATATGTAGGGCTATACCGCACAGTATATATATAATGCCGTACTTCTTCCACAATGGAGTCTTTATCCATGACCAGATGTCACTCAAACTCTACACATCGCTCACCAGATGTGCACAGATGTGTTGTGGTGGCTATTTTCCCACGTGAGTTCAACCGCATTTCCCTGGACTACTTCTAGCAGTCCAGAGAAGTAATAGTAGTCCACTAGTTTAATAATAAAGAAATACTAAGCCATTGTAAGGTAATACACGTTTTGTCAAACTCACCAAATATCTTCTAGCAGTCCGCTAGCTTGCCCTCTGTGCGTGCAGAAAAAAAGAATCTGGTACTTCTATACAGCCCTGGCTCTGTACACAAACAAAGTGGTGCAGACCGCACCACAAACAAAATGGTGCAGACTGCACACAACAACAACATCCCAGGCTTCGCAATGTGTTTCCAATGTGTGGGGCGGAGCTTCTGAGGGAGCACCCAATGGCATTGAAGGGGGCGGAGCTTCTGAGGGAGCACCCAATGGCAGCGGAGGGGGCGGAGTTTCTGAGGAAGCACCCGATGGCATCGAAGGGAGAGTTGTTTTGGTTTTTGATTTGCTGCTCTACTTTTTAAATGTAATCCGTTACAGTTACTAGTTACCAGACTAAAATAATTTAAAAAGGCATAGTAGCAGTAATCATCAAATAAAAAACAAATACCTTTAATCTGATTCCACTATTTTAACTGGTAACTGTAATGGACTACAGTTACTGTTTTTTTTTTTAACCATTTACATGTAACTGATTAATGTGTGTGTGTGTGTGTGTGCGTGTGTGTGTGTGTGTGTGTGTGTGTGTGTGTGTGTGTGCGTGTGTGTGTGTGTGTGAGTTCATGTTGCTGAGTGCATGTGCTTGCATCATTTCCATATACAGTTTATGTGCTCTAAGTCCTACAATAGCAATAAAAAGTCACAAAAAAGTAATGAAAAGTAAGTAATATACGATAGTATGTAATAGAAAGTAATAAAAAGTAAGTAATATACGATAGTATGTAATAGAAATTAATAAAAAGTAAAAAAGTCTCATACCTGTCTGCCAGGTTCCTCATTGGTAAAATAGAACATCTGTAAATTACATAATCCTCTTAAGCTCTAGAAGATCCTGCATGGTCATAAAGCTTTTTGTACAGCATTGGTTGTGCATACACACACAAATATGACATAACACCTGTGAGACATATAGATATGACAAGGAAAGCTTTCATACTTTTTTATTTTTTATTATTATAATAATAAAAAATAAAAATCAGTTACATAAACATGTAACTGATGTAGCTCAGTGGTACAGTAGACCTACATTGTGGTTTATTCCTTATAAATACCTTGTTAAAACTTGTTTTACGTACAACCTGCTGAAACTGTTCTCATGTGACTGTAAACCCAAAAAAGGAAATGGCCTTGAACCGATGTATTTCTGCCACAAAGATATGCTGCTCATGTGACCAGTGGTCTAGTGAGACCAGTTAGCAGGTGACCTGTAGAGCAAAGAACAGAACAGATGGTCCTGGCAACTGCCGTTCCTAGTGTAATGTGTCTTCTGATGTTTTCACTTTCTCAATGTGTCCTCCTACCTTTCTTTACTAAATTATTAGTTATTTTGTCCTAAATCTTTTCTTATATAGCAAATGTTTTTTTCTCTTAAACTATTTCCAATTATTTGTGCCTCAACCTATTGGTGTTGGGTCATTTTGAGGACATTTGTTTAGCATAGCGCTAAGCCTATATGTTAGTAGCCTGTATATTAAATAAAACTGTAACTTAATAAGCCGTTTACACTGTAGCTTCCTATACATAAGTCCTAGCTCCCTTTATTGTTAACCAGGAAGTAACAGCAGGTTGTTTGCAGTAACAACCTGTAACACAGATGTGTACGCTATTCACTATGCCAAAAATACCGGTAAAGTGTCTACGAAGCTGATTAGCATCTCTATACTATCTCAAGATAAACCAGTTCATTGATGTGGAATTTTATTTAAGGAAAATGTAAAACTTGAATCACAGAAATTTCTACATTTATGTATTTTGATGCTGCAAATAATTAAAGGGAATATACGTATACAGACCAGTACATCAGGTGACCTATAAAGCAACATAAAAGAACAGAACAGATGGACATGGCATTTATGGACTCCAACTGCTATTCTTAGTGTACTGTGTTTTCAGATTTGGTCACTTTCTCAATGTGTCCTCCTTCCTGCCTTTCTGTACTAAAGGATCAAAAGCTTTTGCTATAAGGCACATTAGTAGAATTTTCTATTTTTATTAAATGTTTTAGCAATTGCTTTTGTCCTTGTTTTGTCTCTCCAACTATTTGCTATAATTGTATTGTATTATCAAATCCCAGCTGGAATCCCAAAAATGTATAAAGATTTCACACTTTTGTAATTTGATGCTGCAAATTGGAGTAAGGATAGAAGAAGAAGAAGAAGAAGAAGAAGAAGAAGAAGAAGAAGAAGAAGAAGAAGAAGAAGAAGAAGAAGAGAATGCATAAAGTTACAGTTGAACATCACTCAGCATAGCAGACATTGGTAGTGCAGTTTTGTGATCAATGGAAGTGAATGGCAGATTAATATACTTATCCAGTTGCCCTCCGTGAAAGACGGATTATATTATGGAACTAATGTACATATTCAGGGGTTTACCAAAAGTTAAATAACAGGCTGAATAGGAAAGCTTTAGACCTGAGCACTCGTGAGTTTCCCCGTGACTTAAATCAGATGACAGCCTTGCTCTCAGACACTAGATGGATAATGTTTGACCATGTAAAAATACCTGCATGCTGTAGTCAGAGCCCGTAAAGGCACACAGACACTCCCACACATACAGCATACAGTATATATAAGATATACATAAATATATAGTATACTGTAGAATGTAGATGTATGCACAGAAATACACACACATTAGTGGCAGTCTACACAGGAAAGAAAGATACTTTTCACCTATATAAAATCATGCAGTGATGTTTTACTGCACAGATTGCTCAGTAAGAATGAATGTTAAAAGGCAGCATTCATTCAGGTCTGTTGACATATCTGGAATTGCTGAATGTCCTTTGGGGAAGCTTTCACCACGTCACAGCAGCTGCCAATTAACAGGACTGTTGCCAAACAACTTTATATAACAATCCATACCCCTAGCTCAACTAATCAATACATGTGTAAGCCTCAACGTTATATCAGCCAAATGCTAATTATCATTTTTTGAGGGCTAAAGTGACATTTATCTGGGTCACAATATTTACATTTCCAGTGCAATGTCAGGCTATTAGTGTTGTCTTTCAGCAAAAGGCAGTCAGCTGCAGAGGCACACAAATTCAAACCTTTTTCAAATTTGTGTGGTGGTCAGCACAAATGAAGCCAATTTGTTTGACTTTATATTTTATTTAATGAATGAAATCTAATATTTGAATTAGGTTCTTTTGCAGTTTTCACCTGACCTCTTTCAAAGCACCATAGCTGCATTGTAGTCTTTGCTGATAAGGTGTTGAAATTAATCCAGTGGCAAGCTAATCTACAGTGCCTGGGGGGCAACTACAATTAGAGGCCAGTGTCGCCGGTCACAAGGCACTGGCTGGAGAGTGAAAGTTACTTTTTGTATTCATTTTTTTATTGGGCTGTACGGTAAATAACAGAGGTCGGACTGTGACGTCTCAATCGGTGTAGTGGGTGGGGGTGTTGCTCATTGGCTGAGATGAAGGCGTGTCGTGTATATTGGGTTTAGGTGAAACTATGTACAGGGTTGTGCGTGTGAGAGCGGTGTTTGGGGTTAGTTGAAAAGCCCCGCAGTTCAAGCACAGAAGCAGGTCAAACAGGCTATTAACCTATACTCTAACTCTAACTGCAGACAGTATTATTTCATCACTCACTGTTGTGGCGATCTGATGTTTTGACTCGATGGGACAAAACACACACAGATAGTACAGCTGCTGATCTTAGACTTTGACTTTTTCTAAGGTCATGTTATGTAAAGATGCGCAAGAGTGAAATGCAGCCTACAGGCCTACTTATGCAACCGTTGCCTATGTAATGATTACTTGCTTAAATTAGTTAAATTATAGTAAGTATACTTTGTGTGGCAAGACACATGAGAGGATACTTCCGTAACACAATGTAGGATGTCTTTAGTCCCAACACAGTAGCACACAATATATAAAACAAATATCTATTAATAGATACTGTATGTTTGGCTATTAAACCCACAGTAAAGGTATGTAGACAAACATATTACAGTAATGTGGATACAACAATCAAAATGATTAAGCACGTGATGCTTTTGCGTCACTAGGCATAATAACATGTTTTGATAAGGGTGAAAAAAGTAAGTAGACATTGTAATTGTAACAATATACAATACGCTTTTACATGGTTTTTACATTGTTTTGAGCATCACGTCTTTATGAAATGAGAGTTGATTCTAGTTACGGTTCAGACACAGACAAAAAAAAAAAAAAACGTGACACGTTTTGACAAGAACAGTAATAAAACACATGATGTGAAATATTTGAGAAATTCATAGACGCCTTACTGTTGTTTTGTTCCTGTCAAAACATGCCACTGCTTGTCTTTTAAATTGCAGAATAGGTATAAAATCATAGTTATTCCAGGCCATTTGACTATAAGCAATCACCTCAGGCTGATTCATGATGATGCAGGCTCATATACATTATCTTCACAAGAAAGACAATCAAATATTGAATAATGTAGAGAAACTGGCTTACACAATGCTTTTGCATCAGCGACACTATTAACACAATGACATGTTTTTGGAGGTGGGGAAAAATTGTGATATTAGTTGGGTTTACATGGGTTTAACCGTTTACATTGGAGAATTCTTCTTTCAATAAAGGAACGGGTTACACTGCCTCTCTGCTTCTCTTCCGATCGTGGTGTCTATAATGGAGTATATCTCGGGTTGGGCTTTTAACCCATTTCCAATCTGAATATAGGGTCCATGGAAACACAGCTTTGTAATTGTAAATGTTTTACATGGACTTTACTGTACAATTTGTAAAACATGTTGCTGTTTTTTTACCCCCTTCTGAACCATAACTAGAATAGACTGTCATGTAAATACATGTAAGGTTCAAAAACAATATGTAAAGCTATAATCACTAATTAGGTGCGTTATATAGTATGGTAGGTATGTTAGTATGATGAGGTGCAGGTACAATGAGATGGCCAGCAATGTGTAAAACAATAACATGCTGCAGAACAATAAAATGTCTAATGTTTTAATCAGCTTGCAGAATGTCAGTAGGCAAAACATTTACAAGTCTCTCTCTCTCTCTCTCTCTCTCTCTCTCTCTCTCTCTCTCTCTCTCTCTCTCTCTCTGCACCACGGCCTGTCCCCTTCTCCAGAGTTAGGGTTGAATATAAGTTACATATTTGTATTTATACTTCACTGTTGGCCTTGTTAGTTTCAATGTGTCTGAGAACAGTAACTATGTCATGGGTTATACATTAATTGTAATTGATAGGACACTATTACAGATAGTCCCACACTGATAGACTTGGATGGAAGAGTGGACTTATATGTATCATAAAGTATTTAACCAAAAAAAAATTAACATAGAGGCTATTGATAGATTTTACACCTGTAAAATTAAATGATAAAATTAGTTTTTGAGGATTACTTTTTTTCTTTTAATAGGATATGTTTAAGATACCCTCCATGATCGAGTCTCTAGTGACGTCGCTAGCTTGAGGATTAGTCCTTAACTCCAACATACTATAGCAAATGGAAAAATATTATGGAAACATAGGAATGCCAAATATATAACATCGCTCTGTTTGGTATGCTGATTATCCTGGAGGTGTGGCATCTCGTCCAATTGAAATTCAACTTGTGCCTGCGTCACACGTTGGGTGGGGAGAATAGTCAGGACACAACGTAGCCTATATATAAACGACAGTGGCACGTAAACACACTCGGACATTATTAGCTCATGTCAGCGAGAAGATCTAATGTGATTTGAATAGCAAAACAACGAATTTGTTTAGCTTTAAATTTATACGAAATATTAAATTTATTTAATTCTAGCCAATTGCCGTGTGAGTAACGTTTTTTTCCGCATTGGAGATCGAGCTGCCGCTCTTTTAGACTGCGCTACAGTGTGCGCTCACATTTGAAACATTTGATTTCTAAGAGGATCAAACGGATACACAATATATTTCACTTTCCAGAATGTTTCCTGAGACAAACAGCGGGTAAGTCGACCGACCAAACGCATGTGAACTTCACTTCAATTTTCGTGACGTGAGATGCCGGGCATATGATGTTGCATCATTTATTCTGTTGATGGGTAAACCAGATCTCTGTTTTCCATTGCATTTCCCTTCCAGTCTTACACTATTCTAGCACTTGGTCTCATTTGTCTGTCCACATATTGAAGTATTACTTATAGGCGTGGGACTTCGCATTTTGTTTATTTTGAGCGAAGCTGGGCCTGTGTGTGTTTAGCAGCACTACTGAGACCAATACGGTACCAACTGAAGCGTCACACCCTTACGCGCAATTTTTGTCATTTATGGTTTCTTCATCTGTAACAGATGAAAATTTACGATAAACTAGCTGAATAATTGTATTAGTAGGCCTAAACTATTAAAGTATCATGAGAATAGTCTTATGCCATTGAAACGACACGCAAGACACGTCTACGTCTCGTGGGTATTCCATGTGTGCGTCATTTCGGGTTAACGTGACCAAATGTGCGTAGTAGTCCCTTCCTGAGCGCTGGGTTACAGTTCATTTCATGTCAACTTTATTGTCAGACTCAAAGGGTCCATTCGAGAACACAGCATTTCACACACTTCCAAAAATACAACATAGCCTACAATACAAAATAATGTATCACAGCGCGATAGCTCTGGAAAAAGAAACGTCATTACAGTATGCTAGCTCTGGAAAAAGAAACATCGTTATGGTGATTCATACTGAGTTTGAACAAAATGTACAAACATCACCTCAAATAACCCCCCTGCATCTTTCAGCTACACCTATGAAGACTGCAAGGCCACTGCTGATTGGCTGCTTGCTCAGACTGACCTCCGTCCAGAGGTTGGCATCGTGTGCGGCTCGGGCCTGGGTGGCCTTGCCGATATGCTAAAAGACCAGGTGGCCTTTAATTACAAGGATATCCCCAACTTCCCTCAGAGCACTGGTGAGTTGCACAAAGCAGAGAGAGAGACATCAGCTATATGTTTATTTCCAGGAACTCTGAAAAGGTAGACTCTTTTGGAGAAAGATCGTTGGAATTTGAACAAACACCAAACACACCCGACCTCACCTTTCGATGCTATAGGAAGCTTTGCTCCCCACCCCCCCCCCCCTATTTGGACACTTATTGCCAAGGCTGGGATAGTGTTGTGTGGTGCGGCCCATTTACAGAGCCAGGGCTGTGTAGAAACACCAAATTATTCTTTCAGTGCACACACAGGATGCTCAGCTAGTGGACCGCGAGGAGATATTTGGTGACAAAAATGTATTATCTTACTTATTTCTTACTGCACCTGTAAGAGCAGCGAACCCCAAATTCTAGAAAAAATGCATCCACCTAGAAAATCCTAGGGAATAATTGAGCCAGGTCTGACCGGACCCTATCAGTGTGACAATAGGGATGTCAAATATAACATCAGTAATGTCCACATGCTGAAGTTTGGTTTAATCTCAGAAGTCTTTATTATTCTTTAGTATTTTCATTTGCCACCCTCTGTGTTGTTTTTCAGAAAACACATTTCTAATGTGTCTACAGAAAACAAACTCAAGCTTGCAGTGTCAAGTTGGACTGTTGGACATAGCATTTAGGCTATGTTTATGTTTATATACCTTTAAATTAAACTCTACAACAAGAAACGTCATTGCCATAGGTTCAAGAATTAATCATTATTCAAAACCCAACACGTCCTCCTTCTGTTGACCTTGCACGCCATTGTTCTGTGACTGGTTTCTTCCAGTACATGGCCACGCTGGTCGTCTGGTGTTCGGGACGCTCAAGGGTAGATCCTGTGTTTGCATGCAGGGGCGCTTCCATCTGTACGAAGGCTACCCAGTCCAGAAGGTAAGCACACTGAAACCCTGCCCGTTCCTGCCTTACATAGTCTCGCAGAGTACTTGTGTAAAGTCTGGGGTACAGCGCTGGCTAACCTGACTACTTGACAGGAGAGGTATTTTGGTTGACCTGCATGACGACCAACTACATAACTCAATGACCAAGTCGGACTTTAAATTTGTTGCTGAGGAATTTGTTGGGGAAACTTAACGACACGAGTCTGGCAGTGTGCAGGTCTTAAATCTGTTATACAAGTAGGCTACTGTTACTGCTGAAAATAAACAGAAGACTGGAATTAGTAAATAAAGCACTGTACTAGGCTAGCGTATGGCAGGGACTACATAAATAAGTCTTGTGAGGGGCAGTGCTGCCAAAGAAAGTAGCCAATGAAAATAAGTTTCTCATGTGACATAGTGCTAATGAGCGAAGAGGCTGGGACTAAGCTGTTACATAACCCAGGCTGTGTTGCATAACATGCCTGGGACACGTCTGGGATTTGGATAGCAGCCCCCAGAGAGGAAGTGCTGTTAAATAAGTACCCAAAGCAAACTGCACCAGCTTCTCATCTGAGTACACGTGTTGCCGTAGTACGGTGTGATGGGACGTTGGCGCACAATGGCAGCTTTGTGTCAACACTGTTGTGTAACAGCTTGACTTTATTGGCAGAGAATGGCACTGGAAAGACTCATCGGGGTTTGATTGTCAGTAGTGTTTATCGATTGTCAGTAGTGTTTAGTGTTTATCATAGTGTTTATCGATTGTCAGCAGTGTTTATCGTAGTGTTTGTCGATTGCCAGTAGGTGTTTATCAATGTGTCTGAATGATGTAGAAACATCCCCATTAAAGGATGAGTATGTCATCTTGGAAAAACCAGTAACTTAGCCAGATTTTGAAAGATACAATCGAAGAAAAGCACTGCCCCTTGCCTCAATCATCCTTCCTAAACCACGCCTCCAATACACGTGAACGTGCAATGAATAGGATGAATCCACTGTCCACCTGAGTAGTATTTGTCAAAGGAGCACATCATCTCTTCTACCGGTACTGATAAGAAATGGCTCAACATGTAAGAAAAC
>JAODUK010079678.1:0-15576 GCA_027564635.1 Typhlichthys eigenmanni
ACCAGCCTGGACCAGCACTACCCCAGCACTAACCAGTATGAACCAGCCTGGACCAGCATGGAATTCATGCTGGTTTAAGATGGATTTTTTAGCATGGTAGACCTACACTGCAGAAGCATATCATGCTGCTGCCATGACCACCACCCTATTGGGCGGTCAGACAGGTGTTTATTTTTAATTAAGTGACTTGTTCGGAAAATGAGAGCAGCTAGTGGCTTCGAGTCGAAAATAGCTACTCAAGGCTAAATATTTAGATGAGTTCTGAACAAGTGGTGTGAGTGATGAGAACCTTGGCTAAGCTGGCCTAGTGAAAGATGGATGGGATAAAAGTCCTATCAGTTTGTATGTACAGTAAGAATGTAATTCCATGCCTTGTACATTTGCATGTCTGCTTTGCGCAATAATTATCACTATTAGCTCTGTTAACATCCAGAGAGATGTTTTTCTCATGGAGAACATAATGTATCAAGAAAAGGTGATGTATGCGATGTTATGTGTATCGCATGGAAAAAGCAATTCACTTTTTACCACATTCTATATATTTTCCTTAACTGTCTGGCTGCTACTGCTGTCGGTGTGATAGTGTCAGGGACATATGTGTCCGTATTCATCTGCAGAGGGACAGACACATCACACCCAGTTATCACAGTACCACACATACCACAGACCCAGACGGTCTGGCTTCCTCCTGCATGGGAGAAAGAGGTAAAAAATACAAATAAAAACGAAACTGAGATGCAAAGGGAACTTTTCCTTCTCGGAGCAAAAAACATCTGTGTGTGATTTCCCCACAGGGAAAACAGAGTGAATACGTAAATCAAGACAGCGGCAGAAACAGAAATGAGAGTTTCAACCTATACTGTACTGGCATGTGTGTGTGTGTTTGTGTGTGTGTGTGCGCGCCCCAGAGGGATATCATTTTCAAAGAACCCATTCTGCTCTGTTTGTATACAGTATATGGAATGCAAATGCATGTAATGTATGTGTAATGGGAATACTGGGTCTACACACACTGTACTACGGACGACAGTGGCGCAGTGGGTATAGAGGGGGTTGACAGGTGATAGGTTGCTGGTTCGAACCCCGCTAACTCCTCACCAAGTGACGAGGTGTACTTGAGCAAGGTGGTCAGGTGGCACCTTGCACGGCTGACAGTGGCATCAGTGTGTGAATGGGTGAAAGTGAGACGATGCTGTACAGTGCTTTGAGTGGCCGGGAGGATAGAGAATGCAGTCCATTTACATTTGCCATGCACTGTACATGGAAATAACAACCAGCATGAATTCCATACTGGTTAGTGATGGTCCAGGCTGGTATACCAGCAACTATCATGGGATGCTGGGTTATACCAGAAAACCAGCATTTCATGCTGGTTCCAACATGCAAAACATACTTTATGCTGGTGACCAGCAATGCTGGACTTTAAAGCAGGGATACCCTAACCAAGAGCTTTTGATATCACATAACCAAATTCTGTCTGATCTTAATTAAACAGACTGTAGATCTTCTTAACGTACAAATCATTGCATACAACAGCACCGTGTTCAAGTCATTATTAAATACATACAGTGGTGGAAACAACATACATTAAACTAGGTTGAGAGAAGGCAGTGTTCATGAGAACAAGTTGTGCCTTTGTTTGTACTGTAAGGACGCAATTTTAGCCCTACGGCAGGAGGAAATTGAGAACGCATTTATTCAAGATGATTCGCAGATTTTAAATGACAATTTCAATAGTCCAGTGGTCGTGGTATAGGTCGTTGTATAGGTAGGCGCGCGCACGCACACACACGCAGTAGAAAGTGCGACTTTGTTGAAATAGCAGGCATAATAACCTAGCTTCTAGAGCAACACACAGGCTGGTTGAGCAGGGCAACTGCAGACCGCACAATATCAACCCAAGGGTCTTAGGAAAAACCTTTAAGTAGACATGAAAGACAACAATCTTTGTTAAAACATAGTGAAAAAATATTTTGTTAAAGGCTTTAGTCCAGCGACAGTAATTGCAGCAATGCAGAGTTTATCATTTCAGGAAAACAGAGGTATCAGGTATCCCATGAGAGTGAATAACATCTCTAATGCTCCTTAGAGCTTGAGATGGAAAGAAAACTCTGTTTCTGTGTTTTTGTAAAACGGAGAAGACAGGCCCTGAAAACAAATGGGTAGACGCCAATAATCACACCACGCTGAGAAAACATGCATGACTGGAAAATTAAGAAACTAAAAATAAAACGACATGAATGATTTGACTTCACAAATCTCATCTTCTCACGGTTTCTACACCATTTAAATGCACCTCATGCAAATACACTGTTACTGTAATATCTCTAGTGAGAAGTCCTATGCTTACTCTGATCAGCCTGGTGTGTTGTGGAGCAGAAAGGTGTATTCTGCTCTCAGCAGGTGTACAGTCGGTTCAGCATGCACGCACACAAGTGCACGCACGCACGTGCACACACACACGCATGCACGCACACACATGCACACATGCATGCACACACACACACAGAGTAATGCTCCCTAAGGCCTGACGGTGGTTGTTTTAATGCATCGTGCAAATTTGCTTAGATCTCACACACATACATGCGCGCACACACACACACACACACAGGCACTCACACCGCACTCTTAATTGCAAAGCTTTACCCTACAGTGGAAGGTAAATAAATAACACGAATAAAGGTATATTCTGCTTTTGCAAGCTAATTGTAGGCTAATACACATTTTTATCAAATTCAACAAATATTTCCTCGCATTTTGCTATCTTGCCGTTCTCTGTGCGTGCCGAAAATATGATCTGATACTTCTACGCAGCCCTGGCTCCGTGAATATGAACACAAACAAAGTGGTGAACACTGGTTACAACATCAAAGCCGTAGTACTACGCTGCGCTTCACCATGCGGAGGAATATTGTTTTGATTTGAGCTCGAAGATACAGTAGCAAGCGTAAAACGCTTTAAAAGCTTTAAAAGCCTTAAAAACATTAACCAAACTGAGTTACCCTGAGGGAAGTGGAGCGTTATAAAAGTGCTCTATATGATATTTTAAACATTCATGTAGCAATAAACCACTAGTTTTTTAAGTAAATATATAGTGTAGTACGTTTTGAGTGTTGTAATCCAAGCATCTCTGTTCTTTGTTTACATTGCCGGGCCGGCCACGCACACGTTAGTGTGTGTGTGTGTGTGTGTGTTTGACCCACAAGCATCTGGTTCGCTTATATGTCTATATATCTAATGGCAGAACGTAATATAGTTCCACTTTAAACAGCAAATGAACTTAGTGTTCATCATTACTACGCGGAGGACCGACCACAAATAATATCCATGTGCCGACAATTGTAGTTATCCGTCACTTTAACATTTGCTGGTGTAATGAAAGAGAGAGAGAAAGAGATCAAAGGGTTGATGTGGTTGTTAGCTGCTTGTGTGTGTCCAAAAAGGCTTCATTCTACCCCTTGCACTCAAAATAACCTGCAAGCTAGCTAAACCCAAGCCGCACCAATGTGCTGCAGAGCACGGCTACTAACAACTTGGAGATTGAGAGATAACAGAGCTGTCACGGTAACAGCCAAACAAGCATTGCTTTCCATGAGGCCCGGTAAAGACTTAAAGGATTAACAGAAAGAGGACCTGATTTATAACCTGATGGCCTGGAAAAGCCGGGCTATTTATTATCAATAGCCGCCTGATAGGCTCACCCTTTTGCTTTTTATTTGACGATGTAGCTACTGAGACAGGAATCCCGCCTAACAAATGTGTGGTATAGCCTACTGTCTAATAAAGTCAACTGGTACTGTAAATCTGCTTTCTTGTGTAGGCCGATGGAAGTAATAACAAGAGGATCCAAATATCTGAAGTACGGTAACAACAAACCAGCTGCTGCCTATATCGAGTTTGTTCTCTCTCTCTCTCTCTCTCTCTGTCTCTCTCGGGATTTACAGACTGGTTCCATGACACACGGGCCTGGCGGGATCTCCGGTTGTGGTCCAGTGTCGGCTGTTAGATCTTCACCCACCCCCCTGCCCCCTGCCCCCCTTCCCCTTGTCAGGATAGCTGAGCGGTGGGGCCTGTTCTGTTTGTTCCCCAGGGATCAAGACGCGGGCTTTACTCAGAGTGCCTGCCATTCTGCAGGCTGCCATTAATACGTTGCCACGGAGAGCAGCTGTGCAGAGAGCCCCCCCTTGTTGCTGAGGAGATAAGGAGGTCTTCACGTCAGTGCGATGGGGGAGGGAGAAAGGGGGGGGGGGGTGACTAACTTTGCGTGAGCGTGAACACAAAGATTGGGCCTTGATGGTGAGGATGTGCAGTATAACGTTGCATGGTGTGACCTTTGTGTGACGTCAAAAAAACATTGGTGAGATTCCACAGGCCCTAAGTAAAGGGGGCAATGACTCAAACAACTGTGAGCTTATGCCTTCATGATGGGCTGTAAACTTCGCACACTGCAGCAGATACTGTACATAGTTTCACACATACCAGCTATCTGTCTAACACATCACAGGATAGGTGGCAAGATTTATTTACCTCAAACCCCAACAACTTTATCTTCACTCACCCAGCGATAAAGCGCGTGGGCCCGGAATAGGGTTCAGGGTGACGGTGGCAACATTTCCACCGCACATATCAGCACGTTTCCTGGCTGTCCCCGAAGAGATAATACACCCATCAATCCACATGACATGAATACAGGGGTACTGTACCGTGACAGCTAGCCCAGTTATTGATTGACAGCCTTGTAACTTTGACAGGCAGCGAGATCAGGATGCTTTACTTTGTCCCACTTGTGGCCGCCAGCGTTTGGTAAATATGTAAACCCTCACCACTAATTCTCCCATCTGTCTCCTTTTGAACATTCACTCTCTATTCAGAGACTTTGCCCAGTCTGCTGTTGCTCGTTGCCTGTCTTTGACACCCTCCTGAAATAGCATTCGCTAATCCTCTAGTCCCCTCTGAGAAGAACTGTGGCCCTGGCTGGAGCAAATGGTTGGAGCGTGAAGTTAGAACATATTGGACTTTTAAAGGATTTCACGTAGTTGCTAATAATGTGGATTCAAGCATAATACATCTCAGCGAGTACAGTTTAGCATTAGCATTAGCATTTAGGCATTAGCAGAAGCTTATTGGGACAAGGTAATTTTATCTGTTGTGTGCCATGCCACATTCTGTGGTGGTGCCCTCTGGTGGTGTGGATGAATACATATTTTAAAGATGCGTCAGACCTTTTATGATGTGGGCAACTGATTTGGGCAGGTTGGAACCTTCTTATTTTATTTCGCGTGATCGAGACCCACTCCAGACAAACTAGCTTTTCGAAACTAATATTTTTAATCATCCTGGGAGTTGTAGAGGGTTGTGATGTAGTTCTCATTGATATAAAACTTATTTGCTAATGTAGTAATGAGGTGGAGAATGAAAACGTATTGTTAATATTTGTGTAATTTTGACGAATCTGCTGCCAGATGTGTGCTGCGGTTAAGTAAACACAAGCGCGCACACCACATGAACGCGATTGGGAACCAGTTATCTTGGGAACCAGTAAGCACATACCGGTAGCAAGTCTCCTCTCTAATTTATCTCAAACTGTTCCTCTCTGTACGGTACCGGTACATGATTTCTTTAAGACATCATTAAAATAACATCCGATCAGAAAGATCAACACAAAACTATTGCTGCCGATGTACACTGTCCATGAATATACACCGCTAATACACTTGTATAAAACATAAACGCTAGCTGCCGCGTGAAACGCCTATGCCTGGTAGTAATATGCCCCTGTTAGCTACAGTAGCTAGCATCCACTTAATTGTCAATTTGACCAAATCATTACAGACTGGAAAATTGACCCAATAATACGGACGGCTATAGTTTTACAACTATATCAAAGTTATCTGGGTATTTATAACACTTTATGAACAACATAAAATGTACATTTGTATGGCGCGGTGTTCAGAGCTGAAACTCCCCCCTCCGCTGCTAGCCCAATCAGGTTTCTGGTCTTCAGAAGAAAAATTTGACGTCATAACCGAAGACCCGCCTTGATGAGAGGCCTGACAGATTTCATTTTCAAGTTCAGTTTAGTCCGTAAAAGCGCGCGGTGACTTGAAAATGTATTTGCATTTGAAGGGAGGCGCTGTTTAGCGTATTTCATTTGAATATGGTCGCTGCAAAGTGCATTTGTCTTTGAAAATTAAGTTGTTATTTGGGATTGCATTTAAGTTTTAATTGTGTCCACTAAAATGCGGGGATTATTTTGAAAATGAAAATGCAATTATGGGATTGCATTTTCATTTGAATTAAGTCCACTCTAAATCGTGGAATTGTTTGACAATTAAGATGCTATTTGGGATTGCATTTTCATTTGAATTTAGTCCTCTATGGACTTCCATAGGAACCAGTGAGGTCAGCTTCTTCTTAGATTATGTAATCATGGGTAAAAGATGTAGTGAGTGGCCCATACCCAAAAAGATATATACATATACATACAGTTTATATATACAGTTACATATCAATTAAAATACATATTTTGTTTCAGCCAGATGCTGGATCACTCAACAAATAAGCAGTTTCATTTGTGTATGCAAAGAACATTAAAAGGGAGCTGGTAAAAAGTATATAAATCTTTCTCCAATGCACACAGCTACATCTGTAATCACTGACAAGGTCCTAACAAAGTAGCATTCTTTCCCAAGAATAACAATTTGCCAGCACCAAGAGGCAGATGTTCTTCGATTTTGTAAATCTGGTTTGTGTCACCTTCTGAAAGTGTGTGTGTAAAGGCATACGCAATCATTCTGGAAAAAGGTTGTTGATATTTTTTTGGATCAAAACAAAAATACACATCTTCCTCCAATGCAATAGGGTGCTCCATCAGAAGCTCCGCCCCACACATTTGAAACATATTGCCAAGGCTGAGATTGTATGGTGCGTAGCTATTCGCTGAATGCAACAAAAGGTGTATTAGCCTGCAATCGCTGACAATACCTATAACACAAAGCAAAAGACGGATGAATCGGTAGCAGTTCCTCCTCAGCGTAAACACCGTGGCGATGCCCGTTGGGCTCCAACATGGCTGCCACTATGCACATCCTTCAACTGTGAGTCACACTCGTGAGTCTCTCCAAGTCATCGTAACTCACTCAGTGTGCGCTGATCAGTACAACATGTGTCATTTAAAGGAAGAGGAAGCAGAACTATAGTAATGGAGTTCAGCTGCCTCTAAGGATGAGCGGTACTACAGTACACACACACACACATCCTCAAGTTCCAGCTCTCCATGCGACCACATTGTGGGAACAGTGGGCCACACAAATTGGCATGTGCCCCCTGTTGCGTATCTGGAAGAGAAGATCCAGTACGTTAGAGACAGCTGAGCCTGGGCGCATTGTACTGCCTGAATGGTAGAAGGCTCTGGAACCTCCGCTTCGGGTTTCCCACGGTTAGGTTTCACTTAGTTTGTCAACGACAGGACAGTCAGCATGTGTAAACAGTAAGTTAACGTTCCAAATTATTATGCAAATTGGAATGAAGTGTCATAAACATTTAATACTTAGTTTTTCCAATCATACTCATGGATGGTATTATGTCTCCGGGCTCTTGGGATCATTGAAATCAATCTCTAACACCTGTGAAAATTTGTTTGCCAGGTGAGCCCAATTAAAGGAAAACTACTTAAGAAGGATGTTCCATATTATTAAGCAGGCCACAGGTTTCAAGCAATATGGGGAAAAAAAAGCTGCAGAAAAGCGTAAATGTGTGTCAAAGCGTCAAAAGTGCAATGCCTTTGACAAGGTATGAAATATAGATATTTCACCAAAACTTAAGCGTGATCTTTGTAAGAGATTTGTGGCTGATTCAGAGCACAGACGGGTTCGTGCAGATAAAGGCATAATGAGGAAGGTGACTGCCAGACAAATTCATTGGATTAAGAGAGCAGCTGCTAAACTGCTATTACAAAGCAGCAAACCTCAAGGTGTATGCAGTTGTGCATCAACCTACTATTCGGCCACCCCTAACCAATGCTTACAAGCAGAAACAGTTTTAGTGGGCCCAGAAATACATGAAGACTAATTTTCAAACAGTCTTGTTTGCTGATGAGTGCCGTGCAACCCTGGATGGTCCAGATGGATGGAGTAGTGGATGGTTGGTGAATGGACACCATGTCCCAATAAGGCTGCGACATCAGCAAGGAGGTGGCAAGTCATGTTTTAGGCCGGAATCATGGGGAGAGAGCTGGTAGGCCCCTTTAGTGTCCCTGAAGGTGTGAAAATCAGCTCCCCTGACCTCAACCCTATTGAGATCCTTTAGAGCATCCTCAAGCAAAAGATCTATGAGGGTGGGAGACAGTTCACATCAAAACAGCAGCTCTGGGAGGCTATTCTGACATACTGCAAAGAAATTCAAGCAGAAACTCAATTTCAATGGATGCAAGAATTGTGAAGGTGATATCAAAGAAGGGGTCCTATGTTAACATGTAACTTGCCCTGTTAAAATGTGTTTGATTGAAATAGTGTTTGATTTCAGTAAATATGACCTCCCAATGCTGCAAGTTCAACAAATTGCTATTTTCAGTTCTTTCCAACCTATAAAAAATGTTTTGCAACTCTGTTGTGCATAATATTTTGGTACAGTGCATTTTGAGTTTTCATTGGGTGGTTTGTTCAACTTATAAAATGATTCTGACTGTCATTTGCATCTACTATTTAGGAAAATCTGTGTAAAATATAATTTGCAGTCATCTGTGTCATTTCAGCTTTTAGAATTTGAGAAAATAAAACATCTATTCTCACTATGAAGTTCTGTATCACCACCCTATGACTCACAAAGAATGGGCAGAAACACAATCGTACAGATGTTTAAAGTTAGCAGAATAGTTGTCAATGCTGCCAAGCACTCATCCATCAGGGGGTAAAGATCTATGTCCCCAAGATTTTCCTTTCATACATCAACATTAAATTTGCATAATAAATTAACTCCAAAATTTAACCATAACACATATTATATTACATATTACCCAATCAAATCAATAATGACCAGTTTAGACAGCAAATATTTGATGGCGTCTTTAATCAGACTCCGATACTTCTATTTATCCTCAAACAACACATCAAAATATATTTATAGTCTATACACATGCCAGCATTTCAGAGATATTCTGGTCTCAAGTCTGCAATACTGCATCATGCTCGCACAGGTTAAAATTTTAAATAAATAAAAATAAAAAACACTGCATGGATTGTTAAAAACAGCTGAGTAAACACATGATTTTCATTCTTTTCCCAGACCCTAAGCATTGATTGTTTCGACCCACCTTGGATTTAAGAATCCCACATGAGGTCAGATTACCCACTGTGGTTTTCTACCCAAACCTACACACTGGCACACTATTACAGTTGTTAAGTGAGTGAGAAGCTTTAAAGTTTGAACTGAAAACATATTTACATACATCCACAATTTTTAGACAGTGTATATAGTTAACGTATAAACACTCTTACAGGTAACTTCATACAACACAGAATGTAGCCAATATCGAATAGGTTTTGACTCCTTTTCTTATAAGATGTATTCCACAGGCCCCTCCCCCCTTTTTTCAAAAAGCAAATGAAATTTACATATTTCACATAGAAACCGTATCCAATCATTACGCATCTCTCAGTTAAATAACTAAACATAAAACATAAACGCGAGCATCCTTTTTTCACAAAAACAATTACTCGTAATAGCAAGATTGCGTATATCGTTATCCCATTCCATTTACTGTAGGCAGATCTGAATTGTAAAATGTGTGATACTGTATTAAGGTGCACAGAACTGATGCCATGGGTATCTTTAAAATGTTTATCCGTTATGGTCTTGTGTCTCGCTGACTAGCAGATTAGCTTCTCAAGCCCTGTTAGGTCCTGAACCAGTTTGGTCTAGTTCATGTGACCTTCTGGGGACCTTGAGAGAGAGAGAGAGCAGTCTCAGTGGTTGCTTGGCACAGCGCTGTTCGATCGATTCCCATGAGGCCATCGGTCTCTCCAAGCGAGTGTGGTTGGCTGGGCTGGACAGTCAAAGCTCGTCTGCAATGGCAGCAGCACGTGTTACAGGACCTCTAGGGAAATGACACAGAGCAACAGGGGTGGGTCAGTCAGCCTGGTGTCTGTCAGCACAGGTGATTTACTACCACATGATCATAAAAGGGGAGGGGCCCCAGGGCAGCACAGTGGCCCAGTGGATAACACTGTGGCCTCACAGCAAGAAGGTCCTGGGTTCGAACCCCCAGTCATTCCGGCCTTTCTGTGTGGAGTTTGCATGTTCTGTCTGTGTGGGTCCCCGTGCGATGCACAGCGGCTGCCCTTGAGGGATGGGTTAAATGCAGAGGATGAATTCTACAACATGTATGTGATAATAAAAGCACCTTTAACAGTTAACCCTAGCAAATGCACAATCTGTAAACCTCTGCCCTGGCCAGAACAAAGTGTCTTTGGCACAAGAAAATAAGCCGCATGCACAGTGAAGTTATGCACATTGCGCCAGATGTCATTCATTTCCAATTGCACGGAGCCCCCTAGTGGCTGAATGTATCCGTCATACTCTATTTTTTTTTTTCAAACGTTGCGTCGGCTTTGCTGCAGCATGCTCCGTTCTTTTAACCAAAAGGTGGCAAATCACATAAAAAACATTCAAATATGCTGTAATATATCACCCATTATTACAAAAACTTTAAATTCCAGTAAAAGGTTATGACGTAAATACTGTTTTACGCTATCGTTTAACCACAAGACCTCCATCTTTGTGCGTTGCAATGCACAAGACTGCATTGTGCCATATGTCGTATACTGTAATTTGACTAAATTCGTCTGGAACTGCCTCAGTGCAAAAGCACTTGCCAAACAACAACCAGCCAATCAGCGGCTAGCTTACGTACAGTACACTTACGACATTAAGTGTAAGTCGTACGTTTCGGTGTTCCACTAGTGCTCCGGCTGATTTTAAACATAATGATTGGGTGAGATGTGGTATTTAAGGGACTTTGACTGAAATATATTATTTATTTCTTTATCCTTCTCAACCTTTGTGACAAACGCTTTTGACTTGAGGGGTTCCAGACTGACGCTCTTGGCAAAATGAAATTGGACCTCCCAATATCAGAATGGTCTCACGGGGGCAATACGAACCTGTGTGCCTCGATAAAACAACCACGGTCGCTTGACTGACATGGCCACATGTGGAGGGTATCACCCACCAGAACCAATATTCACGTTCGCCTTCCCAGTATGCTTCAAAATAAATTGCCCCCTCACCTCTGGAATTACATCGTAAAGGTCTGTCTGCCCCGCAGATAAACCCTTTCCTATTAGGCCCCCCTTTCCAGTCGTAAATATTTCATCATGGCCAACCGGCTACGTACACATATTTGTGTAAATATTAATTGTGATAGGCAGGGGGAAGGGGTCACATTTTGAGTGACTGTGACAGAAGCAGCGGCCTTTGCAGGAAGGAGAGGGGATGGGGGGGGAGGGGGTCTACCAAATGTCCCTTAAGGGGTCAGTTTGGCCGGGGAGGGGGTTTGGCAAGGCCTGCGTGTTTGCTTTGGATACTATTTACGACTGCTGACTATCGGGTATAAAGGCTAATCTGTGGCTAGAAGAGAGAGGGGGAGGGGGGCTTTGGAGGGCGGAGCCAGAGCTGCTTACGTAGGCGCGGGGGGGGTGGGTTGGAGATGGTATAATGGCGGAGGAGTCCTTTTCTGACACCTGACAACAGCAGCAGCACCTGGAAGAGAGGCACTCCTCCGCAACGCCCCCTCCACCCTCTGCAGTCCCCCCCACCCCACCAGGAACTTCGCTCTGGGCACGGGTCCAAGTCAATATAGCCGGTGAATTACAGCTGTCATCGGAATGAAGATACCCTGCTCGTCTTCACCATTTCACCATTCCCTTACACCCCCCCCGCCCCAGAGAGTGATAGGCGAGACGTCCACTGGCCGTCACCACAGGTCAGGGTGATGAACTGCATCAGGGACATGTCAGTCACTCCACGCCAGCAACGGGTGCATTAGGCTGACATAGCATGTTCCGTACAAAGCCAGGCCGGCTCATTATAAATAATCAGTGCATGACACAATGTTTTAATGGCAATAATGGGGTCCTAATAACTAAGCTGGGCTTTGGAAGACGGCTGGAGAGATTATTTAGCTGTATTTCCTATTTCCTGTACCTGCAACCCGCTGAGGCTTCACTGGGCTTGCTTTTTTCACGAACGGCTCCTCGCTATCATCAAAAGTGATGATGGGCTCAGCGGGCGCGTCGCCCTCAGACGTGTCCCGCCCTCCGTTGGTGCTGTTGTCGTGGTTGGTCAGCTGGATGATGTCCTCAAAGTCGGCCGTCTCTCCTGCAGCGGAGACGCCGTTCTCGCGCCTGGTGAGCTGGACGCCGTTGGCTACAACGGCCGGAGGACTAAAGGGGAGATAAAAAACAGAATAGCTTGTGGGTCACGGCAAAAAAAAAAACCTGAAGAAGAATTGTCTCAAATCATCGCAGACCTGTTATAGTGACATTCATGAAACATGGTTCTAAGCATAATCATTACTGCATTTTCACTTCAAATTTGTACTTATTGATTATTTACATTGTTTGGCACACATTGTAGAGAACATTTAAACATTTAAATGTAACAGCATTGTCAGGTTTGTCAGTACATAAATTAAGGTTCTTGTAGACCTTAAAGGTCATTGGGCTCCAAAAGAGGGTTTGAGCTTGATACCACATGGCTAAAATGGCTATTATTTATTTGCTTAAAATAATTGAGTAAACCACTAGTTTCATTCCGAATACTGCATCTCACACAATATACCTTTTAATGTTTTAAACTCTGTAGTAGATATCAGGAATAGATAGGTTTTTGAGTACTGTTTCTGTGATTTCTAAACAAGGAAGTCTTTTCAAAGCCTAGCACTAGAAGCGTGTTCAAATTCACAAAGTTAACATCCCTCAGAAACAACAGTCCAATTGTATTACTCTGTATATCTCGGCCTAAGGCCTAAGGCCTGTGGCTCCATGAGATTTCGCTTGAGGTTTCCAAGTGCCGCGATCTAACGCGGCCTTGATAAGCAGGAGTCTCATGGGCTGCTTGGTACACAAGCTGTACATCGCTCCCGGTGGTCTCGTGTCAACAAAGCAGGAACCTCCGGTGCTGAGAAATTAATACAACGCTGAAGTGCCAAAACCTGCAGTTCACCAAATGGCCTTGGACTTGTGGCTGCAAAAGGGAGTCAATCCCTGTAGGATCCAATGTTAAAATGTCCGACTATACAGCAAAAATAAACATGTTTCAAAAAACTGTTTTGGTCTCTAAAGCAGAGGTCTTCAACTCTGGTCCTGGGGGACCCACTGCCCTGCATGTTTTAGATGTCCCCCTGCTCCAACACACCTGATTCAAATGAATGGGTCATAACTAGGCTTCTGCAGAGCTAGATTACAACACATTCATTTGAATGAATAGGGTTGGGGGGGGCGTTAGGGGTGGACTGAGGTACTGCAACGATCCAACACCAGCACAGCATGGTGTTCAAATACGTTCTTGAGAAAAACTATGTGTGATGTCACAGAGGGTCTGTCCATTTATATACAGTCTATGGTGATGTCACAGAAGGTCCATTTATATATACAGTCTATGGTGACGTCACAGAGGGTCTGTCCATTTATATATACAGTCTGTGGTGACGTCACAGAGGGTCTGTCCATTTATATACAGTCAACATACACAGCATCTATCCTCACCTTTTCTTCACACCGCCCTGCTCATTTTCTGCCCTGTTATCCGATTGGACGACAGCTGGCTTTGGCTGGTAGTCAGTAGATACTGGAGGAAGAAAGAACACAAAGGAATGATTGTAACGCATACATACACACACACACACACACACACACACACACACACCAACAGAGACGCACACTCATTCACCACCAGGCTAGCTAGCGTGCACACTGGACGACACACTTTGACTAATGTGGCCGCCCTGAGCCATATCTCCTGGTAACAGCTCAGCATGCTCAAACATCTGCCTGAGAAGCTGCCGTGGGCGGAGACAGACGTCCCGAACAGACAACCAGACACTCCCTCCCCCTTCCTCGGACCACATCGGGGCCTGGTAACAGCTTCCACTGCACTGCCATATCTCCCAGTCTTCCTCCACCTACTTTTCTGTTTTTGTTTCGGGGGAAGTGAAACGTGCACATCACAATTTAGCGCAAACGTGCAGGCTATCTTATTACTGCTAGCTAGCGCGCCGCCATCCTCCACCGTCCGCCTCGGCCCCAGAGCTGGGACGGCAAGCTAACGCACGTAGGTCCCACTACTGACAGGAGGCATTTAAACTGCAGCTGGACAGGATATCAGGCAGAGGTTTAATAGAATAACAACAATGATAATACATCCCCTTTTGGTTAAAAAAGAACAATAACTCCAGTGTTCTGAGTTGACACAGATGGGAAAGGAAAATAAAAAAAACATTTAAAATCTGCGGTTCCCGTTTTTTATTTGATTTATTTTTTGATGAAAGATTAAGAATGAAGCTAGGCAGAGAAATGTTGGCTGTGTGTGAGTGGCAGGCGGGGGGGGGGGGGTTGGGACACGATTAACAACATAAGGAGTCCTTTAGCGGCAATTACATCGGCCGCCGTCCAGAAATCAATCTGTTCCCACGGATTACCTAATTGGAAAAGCCTGTATTAAGAATTATCAACCATTTTAAAGTGGCACTAAAATGAAATATTGAACAAGCACTGACTATCCATTAGACTTAATGGTAGATCAATTCTAGCAATTACCTTGACATTCTAATAAGATTGTGTGTGTAAAGAAGCAGACACATTGGAAGAGATGCAATGTAACGACTAGAGATAATGAAACCTCTGCAAGGTGGGCAGGTATCAGTATAAACTAATCTCAACTTTGAGCTGACTACCAATGGGAGCTAAGGAGATCATTGACTGACAGGTGACGGAAGCATTTCGGATGTGAATACAAGACGAATACCTAGGCAACCAAAGACAGGAATGTCCACTAGCGTTCAGCAACAAAGCGATGGGCGATGAGCGAATCGCATTGTGTCTGGGGCTTAACATTTGAGAACATGTCGAAGAGATACTCCATTCCAGACTTATGTGCTCTACAGTACCTTTGCGGTCGACTGCCTCTCCGCCATTGACTTGGCCGGATGCCGGGGACTTTGTTTCTTTCTGTGGAGGAGGACGATGATTCTGGTCAGTCTTAATGGAACGTAAAGTCATGCTAGCAAGTGAAGGCTACGCCTGAGAAGGTACAGTAATGTACCTTGTCGCCTCCATCTGTCTTGCGGGTCCGCTTCATGATCTCCTCCAGACGCTGTGGAAACGGAAACACATGGTTCAAGACGACACAGAGACTATAGTGCTATACTGTTTATAAAGACAACACAGAGACTATAGTGCTATACTGTTTATAAAGACAGCACAGACTATAGTGCTATACTGTTTATGAAGACAACACAGAGACTATAGTGCTATACTGTTTATGAAGACAACACAGAGACTATAGTGCTATACTGTTTAT
>JAODUK010079689.1:0-15576 GCA_027564635.1 Typhlichthys eigenmanni
CTCTTCATCAGCACTACGTCACATAAGAGACTGTCTCTAGTCTCAGCCTCTTCATCAGCACTATGTCACATAAGAGATTGTCTCTAGTCTCAGCCTTTTCATCCGCACTACGTCACCTAGGAGACTGTGTGTGTTAGTGTTAGTGTTAGATCTCACTGTTGGTCTTCAGGGCCCCTGGTTCGCTGCTGCGACTCCCTGCCTGGTTGATCGCCTTGACGACGAAGACGTACTTGGTGCCACTCTGCAGGCCGTGCACGGTGTAGTGGCTCTGCCTAATATTGGGCACTATCATCCAGCTGTCCAGTGAGCTGCACAGACCTGACGTGCACGCACACACGCATGTTAGACACATGCACGCATGGGCACACACACACACACAGGTTAGACAATAGTTTCTGGAACATTCCTATAGAAGGCAGCAGTGAGTGTGGCCAGCTCCGTGCTGATTGGCTGTTGGCAGGCCATGCCACACCTGAAACGGGGGGCGGGCAGCGTCCTGGGGCTGCTGTGAAAAGCCCATTCACACCTCGTTGTCTGTGTGTGTGTGTGTGTGTGTGTGTGTTAAGGGACACTTAGCACTGATGTGCAACATAAAGGCTTTTCTCCAATTTGCTTTGTCCCATTGAGACCTGTGTGTGTGTGTGCGTGTGTGTGTGTGTGTGTGTTCCCAATTTGTTGAAATGCTACGTCAGCTACAACAGACTGCTGTGTGTGTGTGTGCGTGTGTGTGCGTGCGTGTGTGTGTGTGAGAGAGAGAGATAGTGAAGGGAAGCTGTGCTGTGAGGTGAATGTTCTGGGGCTCAGCAGATGAAACTGGCAGGTTCAGTGGCTTCACATCAATCCTAGGACGGAGTGTGTGTGTGTGTAGGTGTGTGTGTGTGTGTGTGTGTGTGTACACAATAAAAACAAAGAACAGGAGAGCTCCGATTACACTACACACACAGAGGGATGTCATTCCCTGCTCAGAATGCCATTAATCCATATATTTACATAGCAAATAGCTGTTCACTGCTGTATTAGATGGTGTTTTCAGTCACCCTGGAGAAAGATTGTTACTAAAAACACAAACACACCTCCTTTCAGTGCCTTAGGGTGCTCCCTCCGAATAGGTCTGGCCACGCTCCATTGGGAAGTGTTCTCAGTCGTATCCTCCTACTTTGCATAGACCTCTGGTTCATTTTAAAACTACTGGACAGCACTGAGCCAATCAACGTTTCTAAAATTGTTTTTACCGCCTCAACTTGTTCTACCCCCATTTAGAAATGTGCTTGACTTCAACGTCATCTCACTAACCAGCCCTGATTGGGCCGCCAGCAGAGTGGCTATGCGAACGCTAATGTGACCAGGGTTCCCAGACTGTAATCTCAGAGAAAAGAATTGAGCAATATTCGTGCGGTGCCAGATTAACCTCAGAAGCCTTGTCTCCCAAATTGGACACGCATTGCAATGGCTGGGGTAGTGTTAGGGTCTGATAGAGCCCGCACCACTTTCCCATTAACAGAGCCAGGGCTGTGTAGGAACACCAGGTTTTATTTTTCAGTGCTCTTACAAACTCTGAATCCACCTTTAAGGTTTAAAATTACATCACCGCATTCAAGAGCTGGTACCTACTAGCTTGTTAGCAGTCAGGAGCTGGTACCTACTAGCTTGCTAGATTTTACAAGCTGGTACCTTCTAGCTTGTTAGCAGTCAGGAGCTGGTACCTACTAGCTTGTTAGATTTTACTAGCTGGTACCTTCTAGCTTGTTAGCAGTCAGGAGCTGGTACCTACTAGCTTGTTAGATTTTACTAGCTGGTACCTACTAGCTTGTTAGCAGTCAGGAGCTGGTACCTACTGGCAATGTTGGAATGGCCGGTAAAGACGGTGTACTGCAGCTCGTAGGACACCACGGAGAACTCGTCGTCGGAAGTCCAGTGGACGGTGATGGTGTCGTAGGAGGCCGTGCACAGCTCCTCCCGAATGCCCAGGGCTCCGGGCGCTACAGAGCACAGAAATGCTACATGATATTTAAGCCACACGGGGGCGCCTCTGCATTCGCTCGGACAACAACCAAGGAAGAGTTGGTGCTCTAAGGAGGCAAGGGACTAGTGGCTGTTGCATAGCAACAAGACATGGTAAAAACTAACTAGACATCTGTTTTATGCAAATACTTAATGATACAACACGTTGACTACCAATGGGAGTTAAGGAAGCATTACGCGTTGCTGAAACAAATTATCCAACCAGTCAGTAACCATACGACACAAACAAATGTGTCTCCTTCATTTGTTGTCAGTGTGAATGCAGGTTAATTAAAATCCCTTGACGCAGATGGAGGCATATTCGTAACACACCGGTTCCAGTCAGACTGCAGCTGAGATGACGAATGTACAGTATTCCCCTAATGTTATCCTACCTGTTAGCATCCTTGAGCAAGATGCCCAACCCCTAACTGCTCCCGGTGGTTGGTCGCACCTTGCATGGCAGCAATCACCATCATGTGTGTATGTGTGTGTGAATGGGTTAGTGTGAGGCACTACTGTACAGCGCTTTGAGTGGCTGGAAGGTTAGAAAAGCACTATATAAATGCAGTCCATTTACCATTTAAATCACCTTTTTTTATCCATACAGCCCTCTGACTTTAACCCCTGGTTCTTCTACAATACGTATTGTAGAATTTATACAGGTCACAAGGCTACAAATGTAGACAAGGCAGATGGATTTACTCTCAGAACCATCTGAGAGGCATCTAATGAAACCAATAAAGACTTGTCAGGTGAACAGATGAACCAACTGTCTATCACAGGCTGACTATACACCAGTATAGCTGCCAGTACGACGCCTGATTGGATACACACCACTGGTGATTCTGACCCAAGCGGGAACCTACGGTGCTGAGAAATAACCCTGCAGTTACAATGGGAGTAATACAAAGATGGCGAAGGCCAGAACCAGCAAAGCTGCGGTTATCTACAGTCTATGGGTGACGTCAGGGCGGGTTTCTGATCCAAGCACACTGATGTTAAAGCCTGTCAGGATGTGATCTTGCGAATCCAGCTGCCTAATGTTCCCGTCGTGGTACATTTGTGCTCTCAAGTATTCACAGCGTGGGACGTGATAACATTAAACAGATGGTCAATGGGCAAAGCCCTCAGTGAAAACAATAGTAGATACTTCTCCTGGTCCCCAGCCCCCCCCCCCTTCTTTCTCGTATCCACGTTGCAGAGTGATTCACTTAGCGAACAGGTCCTCGAGCTAAGCTCTCTCGATGCCGAGAATAAACAAGAGGCCGTTGTTTTCACAGGCCATCCCTTCCACTCTGGCGTGAGGCTCATGGCACTCCACTTTGCATGCTGCCATTTTGAGCTGTTCCCAAAAGGGTTAGGGAAAATATGATTATACTTTTCATAGGACTTCACAAACCCAAATTGTCTTTCCCATATCTGCACACAGTCCTTTTTAAATGTTATTCTCTTCTTTTTAGAATATATTTTTTCCAAGACTGTGGGTCGAAAGTATTGAGGATTGCATTTGAAATCTCCTGGCGCTGAAAAAAATAATATATATACAGTATATATATATTTTTCTCCATATAAGGTCTCACCTGTCAGGTAGTCGAGATTTTCCAGCAGCTTCTTCTCTCTGGTGAAGTCCAGAGCGAAGGTGTCGAAGGTGTCCGTCAAGTGGATCTCTGGGATGAGCACCTGGGAGGATGCGGTCGCCATGGAAACCCTTGAACCAGGAGCAGCCGACAGTCAGGCAGGAGTGTCATTAGGAGTAGCAGAGCCTGCTCGTGTGACATTAGGAGTCTCTCAACTATCAGAGGCACAGCGTTTGTCAGATGATAGGAATAAAGGGCACAGTTATTACAGGTGACGACTTATTAATTTATATTCGGCTGCCACCACTCAAAGATAATCTCCTTTCTTCCTCTTCTCATTCAACTCTGAGAATGGTTAAGCTGTTGGGAACTCTTCTGAGGTTTAAACGGTCCTGTAATGTTTGTGGTAACATCTATACTGTAGTTAATTTAGCCCTGAAGATATGATGCTCTCTATTCTACCAAAGTAGCTTGCCATGACACGTGCATGACGTTCTAAGCTATAGTTGACAAATGTACTTGTTATTGTATATCTCTTTTGTTTAAAAGCGCAACGATGTAAATAAAACATGTAACTATCTATTTGATGACGTATATACAATACGTACATATCGATATGTCGTTATCAGCGATGTCGCATAACCAGTCAGCCATAGAGCCTACTTTGCCAGATTCTAAAGCTTACAATCCTTTTCCCAACATCTGGGTGTGATTGCGATCCACATAACTGATTATCCTCCAAAAATTTGCAACGTTCCTAGGGAACCTGTCCAACGTGCTTGCGTGCATGTGCGCAACGCGTGTTCTGCTGACCTCTCTGTGACGCTCCTGGCGGTCTGCAGGAAGTGGGCGTGGTCCGTCTCCTTCAGCGTCTGGTCCGCCTGCGCTATGAGAGCCGCCGAGCGCTCGATGCACTCCTGGCAGTTGGAGATCTGCTGGGCGAGCTTCCTCAACCTATGGGTCTGCAGGGCCATGGGGGGAGCGGGGATTGGTCAGTTGGTCGGTCGGTTGTTCGGTCGGTAATTTTGTCAGTTGATTGGTCGGTCGGTCGGTAATTTGATTGGTCAGTCCATCATTGGGTCGGTCGGTCATTCGGTTGGTAGGTTGGTCGGGCTGTCATTTTGTCAGTAGGTTGGTCGGGTTGTCATTTTGTCAGTTGACTGGTCAATCAAATGAGAGCTAACGGTTGCTAAAAGGCACAACTCCATTGGGGAAGGACAATCTAGCGGTCTGGGTGTTTGACTCCCAGATGACCGTGGGTTCAAACCTTGGGCAGGTAGCCTACCTTGTGACCCTTGTAACGTTAACGTTGGATAAAAACATCATCTAAATGACCCAATTGTAATCCACTCATTCCATAGTGAAACGAGTGGACCAGAGAACACCGAGAACCGATGCGGGTGAGAAGGAGAGGTTTCCAGACACCGTATCCTGAGCTAGGAATACATCAGACAGCTCTACTGCGCTCTGACCAATAATGTAGAGCCACTCACATTCAGTGTGACATGTTATTTTGACGTTTTCTCGTCCACGTGACCTACATTATTTGACACCACAATCTGGGGAATTGGCATAGGCCCGTCTAATAGCGCGGAGACTACGCTGTCTATTTTTTTGTCTGCCTGACAGCACAGAAGAGCAGCAGTTACATAAATAGGCTTGTAGATTAATGCAAATGTTATGAAAATATGCTCGCTGTGACAGAGCATGTCCAGAGCCCCAGACAGGCAGAATTACGGATCATTATTAGACGACAACTAACCCACACCAGACGTCCAATGGCATTTTTTCTCCTCTGCTAAATCTGGATCATCTGTCACCGCCGTCCTTTAAGCCAAAGCTGTCAATTCTGCTGCACATTTAGACTTTATTTCAACAGTCAGTTTTTGGCCAGATATCACACAAACATAGTTTGCATAATGGGGATTTACATTAGTGTGTCAGCTTCAGTCCGGACATAAATAAATCATTGTTTATACGACATGAAACACATTGATTCAGCTTTCACTTTCCACCATTACAATGACATTATGTTTTGGGGGGCATATGGATTATTTTATAATCCATATACAATCATACGGCAGACTATTGAACTACAGTAAATAATCATAAGACCTATATGATTATGGCAGTAAGCCATTCATATCTGTATCTCCACTGTATTTGAGGCCTAGGTAGATTAGCGTCAACAGCTGGTCAGTGTTATCATGTGGATCGGAAAAGAACAGAATCTTCTTGTTCTGTGTCATTTTGTGTTTATGTTTACTGTTAGGTTTCTTTTGTAATATACATTTTGCTCTTTAAAAATGTTTTCCTTTCACATTAAATCCATTGCTACATTTAGTCGCCCTGCTCTGGGCTGCCTGCTATGGTTAGGGTTAACCCCTAACCCTAAATTTAGTTTGATAGATTAGCGGTACAAAACAGTCGACGTAAACACGAAGCAGATCTCTACCGCTGTATATTTACATGGAATACTTTTCTTCCTTTGCGTCTCAAGTTAGCTCAGCTCATGTTATTTATACAGTAACAGTCCCAGAGACTGCGTCATACCGGAATAACACAACCCTCCCTTAACGTAACCACTGACACGGACCAGGAGAGAAGCTTGGTACCTCTCTTGCCTAATTTAAAGTGAATGCATCGTACCGGTGTGGGAAGTGAGTTCCAGTTGCCATTAGAGACAGATTTAACATGAGGAGTTACGCTCTAAGTGAATTTCCCCTGCCAGGTGCTCTGGGAGTGTATTTCTGAGCAGTCAAACCGTCTCATCTTCTGCCCAGAATGTTGGAGTTTCTTCATGTTAGGCTTGTAGTGGTGGGGTCGCGTGGGTTCATGTGACACATGCACAATGCAGCGCACACGTGTAGCGCGCATGCCTGTCAACTAGGGGATTTCAGGTCAACTTGAGAGCGCGCAAACACTAATGTCACTAATGTGATTAAACCAGGACCGACCCTCAGACAAGTCTGAGCTTACCGTATTACACAATATTCAAGGTATATATGGCACACGCTGGAATCTGTAAGAGAACCTTCAAAGCCATAAGGATTACCTAACCCTAGGATTTTAACTCATGAAGGTATTCTAACTGTGGGGTGGTAGTCTAAAGGTACAAAGAAGGTGCATGATTGTGTATATACTTTCAGGGTACATTTGTACACAGCACTTGGTGAACAGGGTCTAGGCACGCTCTATTGAGAATTGTTTGCAGTCGTTGCATCCTACAGGGCGTAGATCTGGTTAATGTTGAAACTACTTTACAGCACAACTGTTTTACCACTTCATCAGTAGCTCTACCACTGCTTGACTTCAAACGTAGCCACGCCGGCTGGTCCACCATGCAGAGTGGCTGTGTGAACGCCAGTGTTGTTGTACTCTAAACAGGTCTTGGTGAACGATAAACTAAACAAGGTTTCCAGACTATAGTTTCACCAGAAAACTGATCTGAGAGCAATATGCAGTTGCCGTGGCTACAAAAATGTACCTTCACTGTAAAACACTTCCTTAGAATAAAGCCTCAGACACACTGCAAGCGATGCGTTTGTCGCGCATTCCTTTGTAACTGAAAATGTGCCGCTTGTTTACATGCCAGGCTCTAGTTGCCTAGGTATCCCTCTCGTTTATTTCCCACCCGAAATGATGGTGACAGTCAATCTGTCAGTCAACGGTATCCTTAGCTGCCATTGGTAGTTGAACTTGGCACCCGCCCATTTCGCGTCGCCGACCGCTAATTTTGTCTCGCATCGCTACATCGCTGCTAGTCGCTTGCAGTGTGTCCGCGGCTTATTAAACAAAATGGCCGCCTCACCTTGCCCTCCTTGATCTTGGAGCCGATGATCTGCCTCCTCTGCTGGATGATGTCTATCAGGACGTCACACTCCTCCAGCAGCCTCCCCTCCTGCCGCGACGCGTTCACCTGGGAGGAGCACCACGCACGCTGCGGTTGGCATGGAAACCTGCTTGTTTACCTCTCTGGATCATGTCTCCATCACGGCTCGCACCCGTCAATCAACCTGCCCTTCTCCGAGGAGGCTGGTAACTAAGGGCTTGGGGGTGGGTGGTTGTATTGAAAGCTGTGAAATTCGGTCAATCGTTGTCAGGCGTCTAACGACCCATTCATTAGAATCAGGTGTGTTGGAGCAGGGAGACAGTGTTGAGACAGCGTTTAACCAATCAGCGTTGTTACAACTGTTTTGATCACCTCATCTAGCTCTACCACCATTTAGTAACATGCTTGACTTCAACGTCATCTCACTAACCCACCCTGATTGGTTTGCCAGCAGGGTGGCTGTGAAAACGCTAATGTGAACAGGGTTTACAGACTATAATCTCAGCCGGCTGTGTTTTCACTGCCGGAAAAACACCTAAAGGTATCTTTTTAGACAAGCTTTTAATTAGCAATATGTCGTTAACTTTTATCATGTGTAGTTTATTTATTTTATGTATCATTTGTTTATTTACCGTGAAGCACTTTGTGACCTCTTGCCTGTGAAAGGTGCTACATAAATACACTTTACTTACTTACTTAGCGAAAATAAATTGAGCTGTAAGCAATAGTCAAGCGGAGACAGGCTAGGTCATTCATGCTTGTCAATAAAAATCATTTTGACTGGTCGTAATGTGAAATTTTTTTTACATGTGATCGCTGGACGTCCTGGAGGTCACATGGGGGGAAGTCAAGTCAAGTTTATTTATATAGCCCTTAATCACATTACAGTCTCTGTACAGCCCAAATTTAGCATGGAAACAACCTGAGCCAACACTCTGGCCTTAGATTTAAATGTCAACAGTTTTTCTGCAGCATTGCTGGCCCTTATTTTAAACCAGAGATGTTATATTGTATATTATATATTATAAACATTATACTGTATAGAGGAGACATGCCACTTCGAGAATGAAGTCGTGTAGTGCAATTATAAACTGGAGACAAACTGCTTTTTAAGCATTATTTTGAGGCAAAATCACCAGACGTTTTCATCAGATTTGACTCGCGATCATATACTGTACGTGCAGTTCTTATGTCCCAATGATCACTGAAAGAGCAGTCATGGCTCCCTCCCTATTAATGCCATTGAGTACTTTCTAAATCAAAGTCCGGAAGTTAAAAGATGGCTGCGAGACTTGCCTATAAGGACTTTGCTTTAACCCAGCTAAACTCCTGTTCCACGCTCGTTGCACATTACAAGCGTCCTAAGATATTCAGAGCACTCTGCCAGAAGCACTTCAGTCAGAGGGGTTTCTAACCCGCATCAATAGTTAGCACGCCTCCAACGCCTCTTCATTAAAGTCAAGTCTGCTTGTGTGTGTGTCTGTGTTTGTGTGTGTGACCTGAATGCGCCAGAGCGAAATAGGGCAAGTCATCTCCTCTGTGTTCTTTTGCTGTACGTATTCATGTTGACTCATATACCGTATACATATTTAGATATTTTAAAAAGAAGGTTTTGCTTCCCATGTGCGAAGACAGAAAGTGAGTTCTTGCTAAATGTAATTGTGATTTAAAACGTAAGATATTTTACTTTCCGGATCTTGTCAAAAACAGGAGGACACCCTCTGAAAAACTCCTTATTTTTTTTGCAGGATATTTCGTTTGCTTCTTTTTTTCTCTACATTCTTTTTTGCAACACACAAAAGTAGTTGATAACAAAATGCCAAATATTCTCAGTAAAAATAGGAATCCTCTTTGTGAGGTAGAAAGGCCTTGCCAGGAAGACAGACAAGCCTTTGTGAATTTGCCTTGTGGCGTTGCTTCATTTAAGCACCTTACTAGTCTAACATAATATGAACAGGCAGGCTTAGAATTCACTGGAATATCCATAAATTGACACAAACACACAGCCATTAAACATTGAGCTACTATAGCAACAACAAATTAACATGTCCTTTAAGCGTTTCATCCATTTCAACATATCATTCATAGTCCATTGGCTGCATTATTATTTTTGTTAAAAACAGTAGCTCAAATGTCGCCGGAAATGAATAACATATTTTCAAACAATAATGAATACTGATGCAATTGCTTATCTTTGCATTCATTAATTAAGAAAACAAATGAGCAAATGTATTCTGAAATACAAAGATTGCTGTAGATTTGATCGAAATGAAAGCTAAAGAAAGAATATATTTTCCTGCAATAATGACCATGCATCTCTGTACCTGCAGCTGACAAGTAAACTAGCACACATTGATGATGCACCACGGATGAGCTATCAACTTAGGGCTCACCTCGATATGCTGACACGTCTGGATCAACTTCCCCATCAGGGACTCCAGCTCGTTGTTCCTCTTGATCAGATTATTGAGGTTGGAATCCAACGCTTGCTGCAGCAGAACACACAGAGAAAAACTTCAGATAAATGTGTGTCATATACAGTATGTTAATATTGCGCCAAGCCACTGACACTCAACGTCATTTTCCCTTGACATTAAAGTGACACTGTCGTATAATAACACACACAAAATATTTGTCTTTAAATCTGAAGGCTCTCCATGCCGGAAGCCAAATTAATTTAGCAAGCAAACCGGCGTGGAAAAAGCTAGATGATTGAGCAGCAACAGATCTCCATCGGCAGATATCTGTGCTTTAGCAAGAGCTTCTTACGTCAGAAGTCCGCCCGTGGTTTCACACTAAAACATAAACTTCTGGGGACAGAACCCACAAACCGCCACAGAACAATCTGAATGTTTCTAAAACCACTACATCGGTCTCACAGTTTCAGCAAAACAAACATCCCCCTTTTGTCCTCCGAGGTGACCTACCACCCCGAGGGTCAGGGTGGTAGGTGGGTCTGGGGTGGGGTGTGCTGCACCACATACCTCCAGAGGATGGTGGTACCCCCCTTCGTCCCTGTAATGCCTCCTCATCCTTCCTTCCCGGCCGTCTCCTGAGCGAGGACTCCGAGGCTGTGACTCTGCAACACCGGGAGAGAGCTACCCTCGTCCGCTCAGCGCACAAAGACCCAGATGCAGAGCCAGCCGAGCAGCAAATTAGGCATCAAAAGCCCTCCATTCCCCCCCAGCCATACAGCGTCCCCGACAAACACTCTAGCAGGCGAAGGGAGACACCAGTAACCCTCGGACTACCGTTTCCTCGCTCTTTTCTCCCTCCTTTTCTCCTCTTATCTGCCCGGTAAAGAGCTGCCCGCTTCCCTGCCAAGCCCCCAATCATGTTATTGCCAAACAGAGCGTGCTAAGCTGTGTTCGGTGGGTCTCCTGCCCGCTATCGTCCCTGTTTAGCCGGGTCTTCACGTGACCGGAGGCTTAAGCTCGGGTCAGCGTGGCGGCCCAGGCGTATAATCCCTCCCCGGGGACAAAGGACGAGCCAGATCGGGCTCACTGGGTGGAAAACACAAGTCGTACACATCTTTGGGGCTTTATAGAAATAGGTGCTCTATAACGGGGGATCCCAAACCTTTCAACTCGCAACCCCCAAAAACAGTGCCAGAGACTCAGGAGACCCCCGTTATCCCCAGAGGTGGCAGAAGCATAACAGCCATAATGTTATTTCAGAGTATTTTAATATAAGATAGTAGTCAAGTCAATTTATTTATAAAGCACATTTAAAAACAGCAAATGCTGACCAAAGTGCTGTGCACATCAATGCAAGTAACAATTAATAAATAAAATAAAACAATAAAACACAACAAACAAGACAGTTTTAGCACAGTGTCCCAGAACGTACTCGAATGCTAAAGAGTACAAGTGTGTCTTTAGAAGAGACTTAAATGTCTCAATGATGGAAGACGATCTAATAGAAAAAGGAAGATCATTCCACAGTCTCGGGGCCACAACAGAAAACGCACGATCACCCTTAGTTCTCAAACGCGACTGTGGAACAGATAATAAAACTGGTTGGACGATCTAAGAGGCCTGGAAGTGATAAAACATAAGGAGATCTGAAATATACAATGGGGCCAATCCATGTGATGCCTTTAACAAGTAGCGGCACCTTAAAATCTATTCGATATTTGACTCGATTCAAGTCTTTTTAGTAGCAGAATACATCAAAGTAACTCTGAAAATCATCTTGTGACCCTCTCCGCTGTGTCTCGCAGCCCCCTGGGGAGATCAGAGCCCCACTTTGAGAACCACTGCTCTACACAATGTTCTAAATGTTAAATGGTGGCCAGTTGTCCTCTAACACTTGCTAACGTTTATCTCAAAAACAAAAACACCTCTCCCTTCGATGCCATAGGGTGCAGTGCTCCCTCAGAATCTCTTCCCCACACATTGGAAATGCATTGCGAAGACTAAGGGATTGCTGTTGTGAGCGGCGCTTGTCCCTTTAACTGTGTTACTATATACGTAGCCAGGTCTGTGTAGAAGTGCCAGAACTACACCTTTTAATGTAGCAACAAGCAGCTATGTTCTATGTAAAGATACAGTGGATTAATGGAGTCCTGAGCAGAGAATGACATCACTCTCTGTGTGTGAATCCCAGCTCCTCTGTTTTCATAACCAAACCAGCAGTGCATGTGAGTGTGTGTGCGTGGGTGTGTGCGTGCGTGTGTGCGTGCGAGTGTGTTTATGGCATACAGAGCATTTGTTTTGGACTGAGATGCTGGTGCTGTAAAGCGTCATCTAGTGGCAGAAAGTAGTTTAAGGTTACCCGGTCATGATAAGGGCATTCTGTGTGGTTTCTCCAGATGTTGATTGGATCAATGTTATGGAACACAATCAGCCCACAACAAGGGTTAATTGGGTAATAATGGGCAGAGGTAGATTAGGGTTGGTGAGGGGATGGGGGGTTCATTAAGTACTATGAGAACATATTGACCGAATTTCACAGCTTTCAAGTCTATAGTTTTTTTTTAAAACATAGTTGGAACGAAGACAGAAATCCCATAGCTGTGAATGGTTCAAACACTGTCCGTTTAATGTTCCTCGCACGGGTTTGGGGCGCCGGACCCTTTGTGATGTCATGCCGGGAGATTGGACTCGAGGAACGTCAGGAAAAGATGAAGCACTGGGATGTGGGTAAGCGAGACGCACATCCACGCAAGAGAGGATGGAGACTGTGTCGGAGGGGCCTTCATGAATCCACGGTGCACCAAAGCGGAGACTTGTCTTTTTGCTAAATTCACCAAATATCTCCTCGCATTTCGCCAGTTTACCATTCTCTGTGTGTGCTGAGAAAATAATCAGGGACTTCTACACAGCCCTGCCTCCGTAAATGGGAACATACACAAAGTGGTTAACACCGCTCACACCAACATTTGCTTTGCTTCAGTTCACAATGCATTTAGATGTGCAGAGGCACATTGTTAGCAAGCGTTCTCGAAAATTATAAGAAATAATTGCTAGAAGCCTAAGTATCAACAATGTGCTAATATTTTAAGAGCTTCATAAAGACGGGAGAAAATAGGAGCATCGCCAGCAAAACCTCTTAACAGAGGAACAGCGTTTTAGCACCTGTGTCCAAATCCGCTCCTTATAAAAGGGTTGCAGCAAAGTGCTGTCGCAAAGCACACTGTCCCTGTAGGAATTAAGGTCACGTGAGTTCATCTGGAACCCACTGCTTGTATCCCTGCCTGTCTGTCTGCCTGCCTGCCTGCCTGCCTGCCTGCCTGCCTGTCTGCCTGCCTGCATGGCCTAGCTGTCTGACCATCTGCTTTAGTTATTTTCCCAGAGTTGTTAATTAAAAAGTGTCTAATCTTTGATTCACATGCTTGCTGACTGGGTGCTGCAATCTGACCAGGATTTACACCGTGTAATTCAACAGACGCATATTTTTCAAATTGTTGAAGATACAAATGTGTGTGAGAGAGGAATTTTTACACAGGTGAAAACAGATGATAAAGCCAGAGAATATATCAAAAGACCAGTACACAGTGACAGTCTTCCCATAATGCAGTTCTCGTTTGCCAGCTTTGCATATATCCATTATGTATATGATATATAGATACACAGATATAGATACACTATATAAGATATACAGTATATCTGTCAGGAAGATATTTTCTTTTTGCCTGCATGTGTTTTGTCATAAAAACTGTGAGGTACAAAAATAAACATTTAGGGAAAGAAGAAGAAAACCGCCCTTGAGCAGTTTATGTATGTGTTTCAGTGGTTGGGGAAATAGTGATATCACAATTCAATATAAAAGTTCACAAGCAAAGGATTTGATTTAGGGGAGGATTGTGCATTGCAATGAACAGCCAGACACACTTTATATGTGTACACTGGTCTTGCAGTGTGCAAAATCTATTGTTTTTCAAGGCTGTTTCGAGCGTGGATTAATAACGGAAGGCAGTTATATTGTGCAAAAATTGGAAACACGTTTTTGTTTTCTGTCAATTTCCTGTCAGAGAGGCAATCGTATCTCTGACAACGGGATGGGTGTTAACCCAATAACAATCGTCTTATCAGTTCCAACGCCGCCAAGACTGGAAAACAAATTTCAGCAACCCGCAAATTCTTCTCTGATCACCCGATAAGTCTTTCCTGTGTGGAGAGCAAATCTCACACAGTTCAACAGATATGGGTTTGAGAGAGATATGTCTGAAAGACTGAAAGGTTCAAGCTTCTCCGAGGCCTTTAATGGACCCCAAAACATGAGATAGTCCAGTGTTCTAGGTATTCAGCACTCAGATGGGAGGTCATGGGTTCAAGGCTACTCTACCTGTGTACGTACAAACTGCCTGCTGCTCAATGCATAGCCTTTACTAATGCACTCACTGTAAGTCTCTGTGGACGAACACATCTTCTTAAAGACAATTGCAAATTCTTTTTGCATTTGTGACTATCTGAATAGGTTTGTCCTTGCCAAGTGCATCTGCTTCACATCTTTGTTCAAAAGTCTCAACAACGTTTTAATATGCGGTCATAAAAAATAAATAATCCAACCAGTGTTTTAGCAAAGATTAAAAAAAAAAAAAAAAGCACAGCTAGAGTTGTTATCTTTGCCCCAATTCCAAACCTTGTGTAAAACGACTGTTCTCGTCGCTCGTTAAGACGTCAGAAGTGAAGCGACTTCACATTAAACATTTCAGAAGAAATAACTACACTCCTGTGCCATATGGAATCACCCAGATATGACACATGCACACACTAGCAGTTAAAGGCAGGGTCAGTCATTCATGAGAACGCTTGCTAACTTCGAGCTCAAATCAAAACATTATCCCTCCACGGCACCGCCCCACACATCGAAACACACTGTGAAGCAAAGCATAGTACTACGGCTTCGTTTATGGATCCAGGGCTGTTTAAAAGTATTGGATTCTTTTTTCAGTAGGCACAGAAAACAGTAAAACAACAAAATTATGAGGAAGTATTTGGTGAATTTGACAAAATGTGTATTAGCTTACAAGAATGAGATTGCAATAGCTGACTATACAGTACCTTTAAAGGTGGGCAAATCACAAGGTACATGTTAAACTAATACTTCTCAACCATGTTTTTGGCTCGCGCTTAAACACACCTAATTCAAATGGTGAATTACTGCAGAAGCCTGATAACGACACATTCATTAGAATCAGGTGTGTTGGAGCAGGGGGACATTTACAGTACAACGTGCAGAGTAGTGGGTCCCCAGGAGCAGGGTTGAGAGCCTCTGGTTAGTAAAATGGTGTTTATTAAACTGCATGACACTACTGTACATACAGTAGTTGTAGTTTTCCCTGGATGTTGGCAGTTAAGCCTAAATTGTGGCGTTTAGTTATCTCTAATTTCAATATGTCAGCATGTACAGCAGTCTACATGTTTCAAGAAACTATTAGATCCAACACGGACCGTTATGAGCTCTAAACTGGGCACTATTGTCATAAAAACACTTAATGATCTAATAGTAATAAAAATGCGCCTCAGCGAGGGGAACACAGGAGAGACGTGCGTTTAGGACCACTAAACACACTCAGCACGCGAGTGCCCATTAGGTCTGCCGTGGGGACGACGCCACTCAGGTGGCAGCTAATTAGCATGTGCGATAATTACAGGAGCAATCGCTGACCTGTGCAGCACTGCATTAGAGAGAGAGAGAGAGGGGGGGGGGGGGGAG
>JAODUK010079710.1:0-15576 GCA_027564635.1 Typhlichthys eigenmanni
GAGAGAGTATTCGAATACTCGTTTGGAAATACCATCAAGTATTCGAAACCTGTAAAATGGTATTCGGGACAGCCCTACCTAGTGCTTGTCTTATAAATGAATGCATAGCCATATGTATTTTATTGGACCTCTGCATTGAAATTAAACAGTAACATGTGTTACTGTAAATCAAAGTTAGATGAGTGGGTAAGAGTGTTGTTATGCAGTTGAGTCATGTTTTAATAAACATCAGGTTGGAGGTAAGTGGATAAAGAAGGACAGGTTCCAGGTTGGTAGAATGTATTAGGTGTTGTTGAGATGTGTGGATTCAAATGTGTGTGTTCTTCTGCATAGTGTTGGTGGTCTCTCCTGACTAGTTGCTATGGCAACGGCAGGGCATTACAGCGCAGCAAAAGACAAGTAGAGAGAAAGGCTAGAAACTGGAAGGTGCCCAGTGCATCTAATCCTCTACTGGTGGGCAATGGTAGCTGCCCAGTATTACCATAGAATTATACTGGTAGGCAATGGGAACTGACCTGTATTACCTTTGAATTATACTGGTGGGCAATGGGAGCTGACCTGTATTACTATTGAATTATACTGGTGGGCAATGGGAACTGGTCTGTATTACCATAGTTGGCTACTACAATTAACTTATTTCTTTCTTTCTCTCTCTCTCGCTGTTGGGCTATGTCTCTTTACCAGGATGTTGTGACAGGGTCATGTGATCCAGAACTGGGTTAATATTCCTTCTCTCTCTGTGTTTATGACAGGCAGAAGTTTAAAAGTACATCCCAGAGGTAAGACTCATGCTCACACACACACTATACTGTATACTGTAAAGCCCATTTGAGTCTTTATGGAGTGTGTCTGTGTGTGTGCCAGATGGCCCTTTCTGCTGTTACAGCCTCTCACATCAAGTGCATTCACTCACACACACACACACACACACACACACACACGCACACACACACACACCTCCATCTGAACAGAAATTATGATAAAGTGGCTATCACACCTTCCTACACACACCTGGACTCTCTCTCTCTCTCTAACTCATTCTTTATCATCACAGTCGGACAGAATGCATTGATCTGATTAATAACGTAAAACACAGCAAAAAGAGTAATCCCCCTTCTAGGACCGTAGCTAGCCTCGTGACACCATCCTGATTACGAGAACCGGGAAGTTTTTTGTGAATATCAAGCCCACCGCCCACTAAAGTTCTTTTTAACGGGGCAACACCGACTGGCAGCGTCTTACGCGTTTCGACGCCAAGGTTCAGAACGTGGTTCTATTTCTTGGGCGTCAAGCCATAAACATGCATTGAATATCTGCAGGTTTCTGAGCTCCTCCGTCAATTTAACTTTACCTTTCAAACGTTGCATTCCTTGACGCACCGCCGAGCGACACGGCCAGTGGGCGGTGGCCTTTAGTCTGGACAGTTTTTAATTCCAATTCAATATGCCAGCGTTGTACAGGTAGCTACAACTTGGTTTAAGGGCTTTTAGGTGTGAGTGACGTTAGCTTGTCAATCACCTGCCAAGTCTTTTTTGAAAGTGCCGTTTTCCAAACTGTTTCAATAAGACGACTTCCCATCTGGCTGGTCAGGTTAAAGATGTAGTCAGCCATTGTAAGCCAATTGTGCAACGCTTTTGATAAATTCACCAAATATCTCCTCGCATTTCGCTAGCTTACCATTCTCTGTGCGTGCTAAGAAGATATCTGGTAATTCTACACAGTCCTGGCTCCATAAATAGGAACACAAACAAAGTGGAGAACACCGCTCACAACAACAAAGCCCTTGGCTTCGCAATGTGTTTCAGTGTGCGGGGCACAGCTTCTGAGGGAGCGTGTTTTAATTTAAACTCAAAGTTAGCAAGCTTTCTGGAGAATGACTAACCCTGCCTTTTAAGTCAGCCGTGTAATAGCTATAAAGTGGTTAATCAATGAAATAGATTGGCCAACAGTTGGAATCCTGTTTTGTGGGCTTGACACAATAGGCCAGCGTGGCTCCAGTTGGGTAAAGCCCCTTCAGACAGAATTGTTGCGTGCTCACTGACCTAGCTGAGTTTGGGTTGTACGGTGTGTGGTACATGGTGAAGGATGACGCCATCGCTGTTCAGAATGAATCATCGGGAGTCCTGCTTCTCTCTGCACGTTGCTTACAGTAGTGCTTGAGCAAGAAGTGGCAAACGTGTACATGTACTGTACAGCGAAGTGCAGCGCAGAACCATGTACAAGTTACATCAGCGGAATCACGCTGTCTAAATCGTTTGATTTACATTGACCAGCAGGTGTGTGCATCGAGAGAAAGGTCAGAAAGGACAAACCACTAACACACATAGTGGCTTTACAGTAATGTAAAGCTGGCCACAGGCATCCCTGTCACGCCTTGCCTAATTATCATGCATCTTGTCAGCCTGCTTGTCTCTTTCACACACAATACTCACACACACACACCCACACACACACTGTTCTGCATACTCTCTCTCTCTCTCTCTCTCTCTCTCTCTCTCTCTCTCTCTCTCTCTCTCACCCTCCTACTTTTTCTGTCACCCGTACTGGGATCAATCTCTCCTCCCATCTTGAGAGGAGGAATAGAGAGCAAGAATAGGAGAGGAGGGAAGGAGGAAGTGGCTCTATAGATGCTGTACATGGAGTGGCTATGTTTATCGTGTGTGTGTGGGGCCAGCGGAGCGCTTGATGTTGCTAGGCAACATCAGTTGTGTGGTTATTGTCTGGCTGGTTTTTAATAGGTGTGTGTGTGTGCTGACAGCCAGCCAAGAGCTTGCCAACAGTGTGAAGTGAATGTATCATCAGAATGCTTTGGCTGGTGTCACGTCACCTGAGACAAGCTGTTAACATGTATAAATGGTACTACAGTAAACACAGTACCATACATGCCATCTTGCCTGTCCTACGGAGGCCCACTGCCCTAGCCATTGTGATACATACTCAGCCAATGGAAGTGCCCGGCCAGCAATGTGTGGATTATAAGCAAATGAGTGGTGATAATGCATTGCCTCTTTGGTTCCGGATGTAACCATGGCAGCTGGAATAAAGCATAGGCAGAGAGAGCAGGACGCGTTTTCAGTTTCCATGGAAACAGCAGGATTTTCCGCAGAAAGATTACAGATCCATTCATTCTCTGTTTGTGTGGTTCACTAAAGTCACAGATCAGATAACTGTTTAGCGTCACTTAGCAGCAACACCTGTGTAATATGGCGCCAACCTACACCTGCCACTGTGCTGCTCTCTGCAGGCTACGAGCCGTGCTGGACCAGGTGGACCAGGGACAGGTGGACCTGGCTGTGATCAGGAAGCACCTGGATCTGGCTGCCTCAGTTCTTGAGGCTGTCTACAGTGACCAAACCAGGTAGGTAACAGAACATTGTGTCAGACTCACGTTAACCATAGGCCACTGTGGATGGAGGGCCAGATGAAACCTGTGTGGTTCCAGTTGGTTTTTGGCCATGATGTCAGTATGACACTATGGCATGTTCACATGTTGTAACTTCTATTGTTGACAGATGACACCGTGATGTTTCCATGAACTCATTTACAGCTGATTATTCCATCCTGTTAGGCGTCTATTGGACACCGAGGATGAGCTCAGCGACTTGGAGGCAGAATCAGTGCCCAGCGAAGTACGTGATTGGCTGGCATCGACCTTCAGCAGGAAGCTGGCGGTTGCCAAGCGTCGCCCAGAGGAGAAGCCACGGTTCAGGAGCATCGTTCATGCAGTGCAGGCTGGGATATTTGTGGAAAGGTATATGGTACCGATGACATATATTATGTTCAAAGGGACATGCCGTATAGGTGTACAAAGGTATATAGAGAATAGGGATAAAATGGGCGCATTTATATAGCGCTTTACAGTATTTTGCCTGACATTCGCCCAGTCACACACATATTCATACACCGATGGTGATCGCTGCCATGCAAGGTGCGACCAACCACTGGGAGCAGTTAGGGGTTAAGCATCTTGCTCAAGGATACTTACAGGTAGGTTAACACCGGGGTTCAAACCCACAACCTTCCGGCTGGAAGCCCAACACCCAGACCACTAGACCATCCTATCCCCCAATGTTGTAATGTTGTAATGATCTGCCACAGGATGTAACGGTTACCGGTTTCACGATAAACCACAGTAAAATTCCCGACAGAGTATGATCATTCCAAATATTATTCATCATTAAAACCGTGTTTGATTACCGTGCTTAAAAACTCACGGTAAATAGCTTACCAGCATGGCAGCGTCCAACATGAACCAGTTAGCAATCTGCTAGACTGGCAGAAGGCAGTGAGTGGCAGCGCTCCTTCGCACACCACGGAGCGAGCAGCTAAGCGAATCCACGGATCAGCTTCGCTTCCTGCCGGTTCTGCATTTAGGCTTCTTTCTCGAAGAAGGGTGCCTGCAAATCTCTGGCTCCATGCCTGTGTTCGCTTTGTGTCCGTTTCATGCGTGAAGTTAAGTGGGATGAAGGCGCACGACTGCCTTGTTATGTGGGGCAGACTTAATTTTACATATTGTGTTTTTATAGGCAGTGCTAGATTACATAGCGTACTGTAGCATAGGCTTACTAATAAAATAGTTTGCTTAGTTTGTAACCCCACAGGCCCAGCACATTAAATCGATCCGACAGTGTTGTCAAAGTCAGTATAAATTAGGCTACTTATGTCAGTACTTTTTTTTCCCTCTTAAATTCAGGACATTTTAATAATATCGTGACAATACCGTTAATCGTGATCATTTTGGTCACTATAATTGTGATATGAAATTTTGATACCGTTTCATCTCTAAAAAAATAATGAAACCTCTTATTCATGCACTTCAGTATATTCCACTTTGGTTTAGAGGAAAATGTTCCAATGCATATATTGGGAACATTTACTGATCTGCCAAGTGCATCTAATACACACATAATCAGTAGGAATACACCAATAGACCTTTCCGACTCATCTTCATTTGTTACTGTTGCTAATGTCCCACAAACTATTGTAGCCTCTGGGATATTCTATTATATTCTCTCTCTCGTTACTTAATAAGCATTAAACAGCTACAACAGCTACGTACGTTATGTAGCCAGTAACGGTACTATAGGCGAATGCATGCATTATACTACCTATACCTTCAAGCCTTGTGTTTGTTGATGTTCACGTTCAATTCAGTCACCTCCCACAAGCTTTTAATCCACCGTAACTTTGTAACTAACCAGTGTTTTCTGGTTTGAAAAGGGGATGGTGAGCTCTCTGCTGTACTGTACACTAATAATAATAATAATGCTGTATTGTACACTAATAATCTGGCAGGATATCTTGTTGGAATTATACATTCCCGAAGCGCATCTAAAGACAAATGTATAAGGGTGCACAAGCATTTATTTAGCGTTAAAGCGCCCTGTGAAAACGGACGCTAAACGTTAATCTACCTATCGTAGGTCCCCCTGGCGACCTGCGATAAACGGTACAGTAATCTTCTATTCTGCTAGTAGTCTGACTAATGACAATTAGCTTTGTTTGTATGACATCAGCCATTGCTAAGGAAAATCAGGTAATCTGATTGGTTACTATTGGCTATTATGATAGACAGGTCGGAAAGGTCGATTCCGATTACCCTTTTTTTTTCTTTATCAAGGTTAATCGGCCGTTTTCGATTTAGGCCGATTGCGATTTTCATACTGCATTCAGAATTTATTTTACGGCTCTACGTCATTTAGATGCAGATATTATTAGTTTTAAATGTACTCACTTTTTATGGTCCCATTCATCAGCGCTTGCATCATAGTATTTTATACAGTAATTTTATACAGTTTAGACAGTCCCTTAACCTGTCAGCAATCGCATTTGTTATATTTTTAACATTTTACAAGATGTTTAACAGGACGAATTGAAAGAAGTATGCCATTAAATTTATTATTTTCAGTGAGATTAACAATAATATATATTTTAAAAGACATTGACCCATGTGTGAATGTCTGTAATATAAAATTATGTGTAGTTTACGTTGATGTCTTCCTCGGACATCATATAGCATGTATTCTTCGTACAACTGCATGCACCGAACTGCAATGTCTGGGCCATCATACAGTTGCACCCCTATTGGCTACGTAGCTTTAACATTACAACTTTAAACCAGTCCAGTGACTGTCCACTCCATGTAATCTAAATTGTGAATGTTTCTGTATGTGTGTGTGTGTGCGTGTGCGTGTGCGTGTGTGTGTGTGTGTGTGTGTGTTAAAATGTGGATGCTAAGATGTGATAATATGATTAGTGTCCAATGAAGCTGGCTGATGTAAGGACAACAGTTCTGCAAGTTCAGTTAATGACGCATGAAAACATTGACTATCTCCCTGATGTTTATACGTTCCCATGGAGACTGAGCAGTATGTGTGCATTGCGCGTCTGTGTGTTTGTGTTTTGTCAGTGTGTGTAAATATGGAACATGGTTTCTATAGCTACAAAACCTCCATTGCAGTCATGTAGAGTTATGCTCATGATAATGACTAAGAATGTTGTATATTTGTAGAGATGCACCGATATATGTATCAAACATTGGTATCAGCTGATATTTGATTCACCAATAAGTGGCAAGTGCTTGTCCGCTTTGTCGCATCATAGTTATCAGCCTCAGCTATCAGCCAAATTGTTATTATTAACATGGATCTCGGCCCAGAATTTCGCAATCGGTGCATTTTTTAGTTTTTGTCTTTCTTCTGTGTGTTTTAGCAGATGCAGGAGCATATTAATCTAAGATTGTTAAGATTGTGTGTGTGTGTGTGTGTGTGTGTGTTATCAGGATGTACAGAAGGACATCCAACATGGCAGGTCTTACATACCCTCACGCTGCCCTGGCTGCATTCAAGGTACTAGTCATATGTCATATGAGATCACATGAGACTTCCTCCAATATCATAAACATGAGATACAAAGTGTTGTAGGTTGGTAAAACAATTGATTAGGTTCATACAGAGCTCAATCAAATATTTGATCACAAATGTCAGGGTGTGGACTTTATACCGAAGCTGCTGCATTCAGGCAAGACATCACACAAAGTCAATGTCACTTAATCTCTACAATCTATTATAATTAAGCAACAATAAAGCAGCCATTATTGACAGTTTTAAAATAAATATGAAATATTAATACATTAACTGGTCATTAGCAATTAATTAATTAACATGACCTTTGCTTATGATTTTCCTCTGTCTGATTGTCTGTTGGACAGGAAGTTGATAAGTGGTCATTTGACGTCTTCACCTTCCATGAGGTGACAGGAGGTCACGCCCTTAAGTTCCTACTCTACGATTTGCTGACTCGTTATGACCTTATCAACCGCTTCAGGGTGGGCGTAGCCAATCACGTCACACTCAACACACTCCATTGTATTCTTTCCATGAAATAGTTGTAATGAAGATCACATGTATTTAAATGTGTGTGTAGATCCCAGTCCCTGCTCTGGTGCAGTTTGTGGAGGCCTTGGAGGCAGGTTACAGCAAAAACAGGAATCCTTACCACAACCTAATCCATGCAGCTGATGTCAGCCAGACTGCTCACTACCTACTGTTACACACAGGCCTGATGGTGAGCACACACACACAGGCATATTGTGAGAAAAGTAACATCTCCTCCAGACTGCCTGCTGAGACAATATTTTTTATTTATCTTAACACACTTTATGTGTGTGTGTGTGCATGTGCGTGTGTGTGTGTGTGTAGCACTGGTTGAGTGAGTTAGAGATCTTGGCGATGGTTTTTGCTGCAGCTATCCATGATTTTGAACATACAGGAACGACCAACACTTTCCACATCCAAACCAGGTACACATCTCACTACATTATATGTCATAGTTAAAGGTGTGGAGTAGCCCATTAGCAATGTTCTGTAAAACCTGAGGTCCTCCTGAAGTTAATTTTAAAGTACATATCGAAGAAGAAGTGTATTTATTGGTCAGAGGGGGCAGAGCAGGGTTACCATGGGTCCCAAAACACACACACTCCCACCAACACAACAATGTGGTTAACTGTGGTAAAAATAACTTAAGAGTATGTGTTCATTTTGTGTCAATTAGATGCAAATAACAAATTGCGTGAATACAATGTTTTTATCCGTCCTTTCCTTTGTCCCACTGTATTTATGTTTTTGCATTTCGTTTGTTGTTGATGTTTTATTTTGTAAAGCGTATTTGAGTCCTTGGAAGCGCTATATAAATACGATGAATAATCATTAATTGTTTCACTGATTTGCCAAAATCAGCATGGTTTCAAATACTTTGCAAAATCTTACATATTACCATACTGTCTCTGTGCACCTTTAACAATCTGTTGTATGATGTATTGTCATTGTTTGCAATCAATAGCTGTCTATATACTTATTTCGACTAGTTATGATATGACATAAGGATGTTATTCAACTTTCAACAATTTGGTACATGATAAACCTCAAGATGATTTCCAGGAATGGATGTTGCTACTGTAGGCAATATACAGTACAGTTGAAAAATGCATCACAATAAAATGGTTGTATTCTCGCTCTTGGACGGGGCAGTTTTCCTGCACAATTTCCACAACTGTTCTGATATCTGTCAGCCAAAAAAAAAAATATATATATTAATAATAATATATACAGTGCTATATGCTGACCTATTTTTTTATCAACAATTTCCCCACCTTCTGCTCTTATTTGCTCACTCACTCCATGCTCCATTGTCAAGGGATATGATAGGTTGTTTATGAGCCAGGGAGCGTCAAACAATATATTGAGCATTCTCCATGTTGCTATTGATGAAGAGTCTATCGCAGCACATATCAGTATTCTTTTATTGCCCATGCCCATTGGAATGCATGTTTCACTGTACGTTATGTTGTGAAAGTAGCATACCGTATAGAGTGTGCATACAGATTTCAGATGAGCAACTAAATGAGAGATGGGTCAGTAGGTGAGATCTTTGAACCTTCTTACGCAATGTGCTGAGCCCACATATTCACGGCTAGCCTCTTAATGATGCTCAGCCTGTCTGCAATAGGATGATGCTTCTCGGCAAGTGGCACCTCACGTAGGTGTGTGTTCCAGGGGAGCAGTAGAGAGGGGGTGGGGGGCACGGGGGATACATCCCCCCCAGTTTCGAAGGGAACAAAATTGTGTCTATAGGCATGCCCTGCTCCAACACAGCTGATTCACATGGATAGCTTGTTAATGACCCATTCATTTGAATCAGGTGTGTTGGAGCAGGGAGACCTCTAAAACATGCAGGGCAGCGGCCCTCTAGGACCAGGATTGGGGAACCCTGCTTTAGACATTTGAAGAGATTTGTAAACAGGAAACGTTACTGTACCATACAGTAAAGTTAGTTTCCGTCTTGGATCATCAGAGACTTTCCCTTTGATGTCCTGTTCTTGTGTGTGTATATGTTGGTATCCCCTCTTGCTTTTTTGGCTTCAGAAAAGCACAAAAATACAATGCACCCTCTTAAGCTTTGTGGATGTTAAACCACGTGTAACCTAAAACGTGCATTTCCACTAAAAGTTTGACAATTCCCCTGCGCATCACACAGGATTGTAGTTTGACCGTTCTTGGAAGTGGCATATTTAAGAGCAGCTTGCTTCTTGTTTTAATAGGGAGATATATAATGGTGTGTTGCATGTTGACCAGTGTAGAGCCTATAGTCTATGTCATAACCATGTGTAACGATGTCAGGACAGGTGTACTGCAGCCATAAATTACATAAATCTCACTCTCCAATACTTGAAGGACGTGATGGTGCTTTCTGTAATATTGTTTGGTAGCATACCTTGTAGCATGTTTCCCTTTTGCGCGGGGCAGGGGGGTTCAAGCCGGGTGGGACAAATTTCACTTTGGCGTCATATTTGTGTTTTCCCATTATTACGTTTTTAGCATTAACAAGAATGAATTACGCAAAATAACTAAAGCATAGTTGTACAGGCTTGAGATGAGACCTTTTTCCTCACACTTTCGTCTCCCCCCCCCCCCACCTAAAAAAATATCTCCATCTTTCTGACATACAGAAGAAATCAATGTATCAATCAGTATGCAATATGATGGCTCCTTGTTTATGAAGTGGTTGTTCAGATAATCCCTGACCACAGATGTTTTTCTGTCAGAATGCTGGCACAGGAGATGTGTTCATTTTATTGTATCTTATTTCTTTATTTATCTATTCTTTGTGTCAGGTCAGAGGTGGCCATTCTGTATAATGACAGGTCAGTTCTGGAGAACCACCATGTTAGCGCTGCCTACAAGCTCATGGCAGAAGAGGAGATGAACATTTTAACCAACCTGAATAAAGATGACTGGCGGTACACAAGCACACACACACATCATACACGCACACACACACACACACACACACTCTCTCTCTCTCTCTCTCACAAACATCCTCGTTAGAGCTAGTATGCAATATAATTGTATTTGCTTGCTAAAAGAAATATAACATATTTTTCAGGGACATGTACTCAAAAACAAATATGTGCTATTCAGAACTTCCTGGGCCATTTTTCACAAACCTTGAAGGAAACGGGGCTTAACATTAAATCTATCAGTTAGGTTAGGTTAACAGGAAATATTTTTGAGTACATGTTTAAAGCTGCAAGTTGATGTTAGTTGTACAAGTTGCCACACATAACAATAACCTTCATAACAGTCATTTATTAAGTTGTGATGTTGGTGCATAGGTCAGTGGTTTTCAAAGTGGGGGCGCCAAGAAGGCCTCCTCAAATTAGATGGATTATGAGAGAGATAAATAGTTTAAATGATTCTAGATAAGTATTCAGAATTCAGAAAAATATGCAGCATATCTTATTTACCATGCCCCTTTCTAATTGCCTGCAAGGAAAACTATCATTAATCACATATTGTCAGTGTTGATCTGGTAACTGTATGTGCTCATGTTGTTGAACTGAACTGAAAGATTCCATATGTAACTTAAGAAAATACAACAGTAATGTTGAATCCAGTGGAATGATCAAATATTTGAAATATAACATTACCTTTAAAGTAAGGAAATGGGAAAGGGTTTTTAAAACAACTCGCAAAAGGTGGGCCTCGGCCAGAAGCTATACTATATGGGGGCCTTGGCTGGCCTAGGTTGCTGAAAGGTAGATTTTTGTGTGTGTGTGTTCAGGGACCTGCGCTGTCTGGTCATAGAGATGGTGATGTGCACAGATATGTCTTGTCACTTCCAGCAGATTAAAACCATCCGGAACCATCTCACACAGAACCACAGGTCAGCATATCCCTACCTCAACCTGCAATGAGACACCACAAATGAAACGCCTTAGTTACTTTATTTCTACTTTAAGTACTATGGTACATTTTGCATATCATATTTTTATGGCTGTGCAAAAAAAATCAATACAGCTGAGTATCGTAATATGTGTTTCTATTGATTGTATCGATTTTCAAGCACCTAGTACAGTACCAAAACACTTCTAAAACCAATTCTAATTAAACTAAAAGACAATCCACAGAACAAGAGACAGGTACTGTAATTGATATATACATGTAAATGTAAATGTATATATATATATGTATGTGCAAATGAAGGATAGAACTCAATCATAGATACATTATTAATGAAACACATTTAATGTAACTTTCATTAAAATTCTGTAAACTGTATGGTATTGCAATGTATAGCAGTATGAATCATATCACAATGTATTTGTGTATGTGTGTTCCTATGTCTCCCAGCCATAATATAACAGGGTGTGTGTGTGTGTCCCTATGTCTCCCAGTCATAATATAACAGGGTGTGTGTGTGTCCCTATGCCTCCCAGCCATAATATAACAGGGTGTGTGTGTGTGTGTCCCTATGTCTCCCATACATAATATAACAGGGTGTGTGTGTGTCCCTATGTCTCCCAGCCATACATACATATAACAGGGTGTGTGTGTACCTATGTCTCCCAGCCATACATGTCTCCCAGCCATACATACACATACCATGGTGTGTGTGTCCCTATGTCTCCCAGCCATACATGTCTCCCAGCCATACATACATATAACAGGGTGTGTGTGTCCCTATGCCTCCCAGCCATAATATAACAGGGTGTGTGTGTGTCCCTATGCCTCCCAGTGTAGACAAAGTGCAGGTGTTGTCCCTACTGCTCCATGCTGCAGACATCAGCCACCCTGCCAAAGCGTGGCCATTACACTATCGCTGGACACACAGCCTGATGGAGGAGTTCTTCAGACAGGTACACACACACACACTCATACTCCTCATATCTCCTTACCAGCTCACTGCCAGTGTTACCATGGTGATTGTCTTGTTTCCAGGGAGACAAGGAGGTGGAGCTAGGCCTCCCTTTCTCTCCGCTATGTGACCGCAAGGCCACCATGATTGCCCAGTCACAGATAGGTAAGGACTGCCGTCATCCAACCACAACGTGTGAAGATGACCGTCAGCCAATCATGACCCGTTTAATACCGGCATGTTCTCATAACAGTAATGTTGATAGAAGGTTCGTAGGATGTAAAGTTGTTGGACCTTAACTGATAGTGTAATTTCAGCAGCAACAGCAAATACATGACTAGCTCTTTACTACGTTTACAGCCCATAATGAAATCGAGCGCTGCATATAACAGCATCAACATTGTTGCTGGACACTCATCCATATGTCCTGTGTTATCTGAACCTGTGTGTAGGTTTCATAGACTTCATAGTGGAGCCAACGTTCACTGTGCTGGTGGAGACCACAGAGAAGGTGATGGGTCCTCTGATAGAAGAGGAGAGGAGAGCCAGAGAGGCAGGCCTCCAAACATCTGGGTGCTTATTACTAATGCTAGTACTACTCCTTAATATCAACAATAAACACCCTATGGCTAATACAAACACAATGAGCTAGAAATAGTTATGCTAGTACTCTACTCATACTACACTCATACTTGTATTACTAGTACTACTGTCAAGGCCCAGGCACACTTTGAGCATCCATGGAATGCGTACAGTCCACTATGCATGACGATATTTACGTCACACACACAGTCCACGCGGACTGCGCATGTGCGACTGGCTTAAGCCCACTACAGACGGCAATGGATGTCCTACTAAGCTCACAAATCTGTGTTCTAGGCTTATAAAAACATTTTCTTTCCAGAGAATATCTTAGTTACACCAATATTGTTCACTGGAAACTATGTGTGCACATAAAACTCGTGGTTAAAGCATTGTTTTTGTATACAGAAATAGCCGACGCACCGACGTGAAGTATGCTTGGAACAGCCCGAGCGCTCAGCCATGTATTTGGTATTATGCAGCGGCCTTTAGTACTACTACTTTCTCTGCTATCATGCTGTTTCCTGCAGTTTGACAGGAAGTGGTTCCGTCACTGTGGAGGCGGTCCAGAGACATAGTGGTCGTCATGGAAACGGCGATGATGGACAGATGGACTATTCGCTGACAGGCATTGACTTGCCGGCTCTGAAACGACTCCTCTGTGATGTCATTAGCAGTAACAAGGAGCGCTGGAAGGAACTGTCTGTTCACGGTATATATGCACTGCATACGCACACACACACTTCTTAGGTCATGCTTTAGCATGGGGGTCATGACTGGTGATGAGGTTAAATTATTATTTGTGTGTATCCAGAGCTAGCCAAAAAGGAGCAAGAGACATCTGCAGACAACCAGGAAGAGGAGGAGCCTAACCTCAACGCTGACATTCAACCAGATGCTGATGGGCAAGCCATTGACCAATTACAGAGTGTTGACAATTCACCCGAACATGCCCCCATCAATCAGCTGAACTGGAATGGTATGTGTTGCATTGTTTACAATATATTGCTATAGCTAAAGCCCACACTGAGACTAATTAGGTTGAATTGTCTGGCTAATAATACATACTGGTAATACTGCGATTACTGTAAGTTAATCACTTTAGCTAGAAAGTGGTGTCCACATAATACACGGCAACCGCGTTTGGTGCCCTGGTGGAAAATCCAATAACGCTTGCTGCGGCAGCAGAAGCAAGTTGGCCATGCCATGCAAAAGTTCAACTGAGTTGAACTACTTCAGTGACATCATGCTTCCCGCCTTAACACGAAATGGACAACATATTTAATGCACTAGAACAGCACTATTTTGTGTCTCATCTCGTGTTAAGGTATATAAAACAATCAATGTATTGTCTGTTGTATTGTATATTGTATATAGTTACAAACTTCTCGGCACTACAAAAATGACAGAGACAGTTGCAGCAAGTTGCTATTTAGTCCCAAGTGCTTGGTACACTTTCATATGCTAGCTAAATAACTAAAAAGAAAGCAAAAGTGATCGCAACTGACTGATGGTGTTTCACGCATAGCTAGCTAGATGCAACGGTTAGCAAGCCCCACCTATTTTTTTGCTGTCGTGGTAGCCGCAGCATCCCCGCGTTCACCCCTTAATCTATAATTTGTTTTCAATTGAGGGGTCTTTTTACACATACATTCGTTACTGTAAGATAATCAAGTTATTGTTTATCACGGTTTGACCATTCATTTATTTTCGTTGATAGAATGAACAAGTCTGTGCAATAACAAGAGATAACTGAATCCCGACATAACAACTTCATCCTGCAGTTAGCCAAACAACGGCCAGATATCAGATAGAGCCGTCATCATATTATCCTGGATTAGAATGTGATGTATGCTTTCTCTCAGCGTGTAAACATACCCAAAGGTGACCATATATAATTGAATTGTTACCATGGTAACTTCATTGCAGGGGAGGGGCCAGAGGAGCCAACGGAGAAGGAGGAAGAAGTCCTTGACAATGCCTGAAAACACTGTGGTAATATTGCCATGGCAATGCACGACGGCAACTACAGTTACAGTATGGCAATGAGGCTGTGATGGTCTGCTGCCTGGTTGATGTCAAGGGTCAAATCACACAAGACAATCAGACTGAAAATATCAATTGGGTTGAAGTGTATAATGTGTGTAATGTATAACAGAATTAGAACAAGCGCAAATCCAGCTTCAATCTAGCCTCAAGTCAGCTGTAGTAGTTCAGTGCTCATGTAAGCCATGATATTCCTGGGTGAAGCAGCAGGTATTTCCAATGAGAAAATAAAAGTTTTCATGCCATTTCAGCTGAAATATGTGCATTGTGGTTTGCAATGACAGTTGCATTTATTGAGGATGTTTCTCTACCACACAGTTCTATGTTAAAATGTGGACATGGCATCTGAATGCTCTCCTTTATCAGTGAGTAAGCTACACTGACCTACATTCTAACCTCCGCTGCATAACTAAATCTGTGATTGACCCCTCAGCCAATCAAATTGCAGCGTTAATGACGTCCCAATTTACTACCAGCTTTATAAAGAGACAGACTGTGTTCCAAGATGTTCACTATTAACTACGTCATTAGCATGTTAAGTTAAACTAGTATAACTTAGCCTGCTCTGGGAAATCAGGCAAACAACAAACACATTTCCAAGTGAACATAAAGCCATCGCAACCTGCCTTGTTTGCTTTTCTTGTAAATGTAAAACCACTATGCACAATGTCATAGTGCAGGGGTGCCCAACTCCGGTCCTGGAGGGCCCCTATCCAGCATGTTTTAGATGTCTCCCTGCTCCAACACACCTGA
>JAODUK010079721.1:0-15574 GCA_027564635.1 Typhlichthys eigenmanni
CCCCCCCCCCCCCCCCCCCCCCCCCTCAACAAGCCACCCTTGTCCTACACCTTTTTTTTCTGACTCTACCACCCCTCCAATGTGCTCGTTCTGTGTCCTTGTGAAATCTGCATAATGCTGATTAATTATTCATGTGATGCTAATGTGCCCTGTGTGTTCAGCCTCATCAGTCTTGGCATCTCCTGTGTCTTCCTACCAGCTTTTTCCATAAGTATTTTCATGTGCTGGTTTAGATCAGTGATCCCCAACATGAGGGTTAGGGGGTCAGAAACAAAATGAAAATGTTGTTTCTTTTTCTTTTATTTATTATTATATTTTGTAGTTTATATATTTTATGATACTTCTAGGGGTAATACGTGTTATTTAATATAATATTTTTATTTTATGATCTTGACCAGAATACATTTGTGTGTGTGGTGTCAGGAGTCAATATGCACACACTGGCCCAGCACTACAAGTGGTGCTAGTCGGAGGTAGCACACGTGCCTCCAGCCATCATCAGCCTGTTCCATGTCCCATGTGGTCCTGGTTGTACTCTCCACCAGGTCTTAAAACGGTTGTCCACACCCCTCACAGCAGCATATCACACTGACAGTTGGTCACAGAGCGAACGGACAGCTGCTTGGCACAGCGGCGATCGCGGTTCAGAGCTCATATTATTTACGATTGCATGTTTTCCTAAATGTTAATCTAGCTATATTCTTATGTTTTTCATTGAAACGCTAGTGGCAGCTCTTTAGGAGATTGTGGGTAGATGAGAATCGCTGGTTTAGTGTCGCTATTCAGTCGTAGTGCGGTGAGAGGAGTTAGTTACTATTGCATCCGAACAATCCACTGCTGCTTGTGTTACAACCATCTTTTGTCACTATGCTAGGCTAATACCTCCTATAAGTAGGTTGCAAAGGGAAAACAAGCTAGACTACTTAATACCAGGCAGTATATTGAACTATAACATGGCTGCCTCTGCTGGTCTTTTCAGTGCTCATAACTGCACTTGCTTATAGTTTATTTATACATCCTCAATTCACTTTAGAGGGTGAAAACACCCTCTGTTGTCCAAACAAAATATAGCAGTTGTAGTTGCCCAGAAGAGCTTTATTTTTACATATATAATGTCCTGGATGTGTAAAACTATATATTTAATGTTTATGAATATTGTATATTATAATACTATATATATTATATAATACTTTTATATAGTACTTTTTATAGTAGCAGAAAATACTTATTTTCTAAGGGAGTGCACATTTGTGTCGTGAATGGTGTGGCCATTTCATCATCAATCTTAATTAAGAGGCTTAAATCTCACCTTGACATCTTCTCTATATTGGTTACACAAACTTGTCTAACAAAACGTGGTTAAATCTACTTACCGCCTCTAGTTGAAATTTAAAGGAGTTGTTTGCTTCTTATTGTCTCAAATGGTTTTACTGCTCACTTTCACATGATTTAAGTTGCAGTTTTTCTTCAGATGTATTTCTCCTGTAAATGTGTTGGGTTCAAGGAGAGAATTTTGACTCGCAAATATCACAGCCACCCATCATTAAACCTCCACCCATATAATGTTGCCATTTTCATCCAGTTATCACCTTCTTAGGCCCAGATCACACAGACGCGTCGCTAAAGGCCGCTTCAAAAGCGCTTTGATAAAGCCCCGATCACACAGACAGTCTGCCAGGGCCAACTGTCATATTGAAGAACAATGCGACTCCGCGCCTTGCGCTGAAAAGTATTATTAAGAATTTTAACTTTTATGCACGTCTTAAAAATGCTAAAAAAACGCAAAGCGCGGCGCCATAAAAACACATTCTAGGCGCGCCATACCGTAGGAAAACAATGGTTTTGCTGGCGAGGCGTTTCTGTGTTTAACCACCTAAGGAAACTATTATCTGGATGGAACCGTTTGTAGCAAACACCACCTCAGCCTGACCCCTTCTAACACACACACACCTACCTCTCTTCACTTCTTTGTCTTCCTACCTGAACGCTCTCCCTCAGTCTCCTCCTGATTCTCGTACAGCATCTACGACGACAGTGTCCCTCTAACCCTCACTCACTGCTGCCTGTTTTTAGGTCTTGGAGCGACTCAGAGAACTTCTACTCCAATGACCGCACCATCCTGACGCTGTCCCCCATCGAGGCCACCCACTGCTGAGTGCCCAGCGCCCACACGCTTGCATGGGCTGGGCTGGGCGTGGGGGGTGCATTGTTGATCCCCAGATCAATTAAACTGAAGGTGTAGTTGGATAGAACACAAAATGGGCTGTGGTGGGGGAGACCTGACTTCATAGGAAACCAGAGGATTGTGCTGACAGACTGGGCATACAGTAGGTCCACCGGGTTGCACCATTTTGCATCCCGTATTGAAATGAGAATGGGAGCTGAGAAGAGATGTCGTCAAGTGAACATGCAGAGTGAAAGCAATGCCGATCAAAGGCAGCAGAAGTTTTAGAGAACTTGCTGATGTCCCTTCAGTAAAGACAAACTTGCATAGCCTAAATCACACGGAAAAGCCGACCAGCCGCCTAAATTCAGCAGTAAGCCAGTCCACATCTTCAGACGAATGCTTATGGAGTTGAACTGGGCGATATAAAGAGTGAAAGTCTATTAGGTCCCATATTGGCTGAATCTCCCGTAGTGCCCATCCCATTGCAACAGGCAAAACGTCTACCATCTTGGAGACACATTTTGATTGACTGACAAATAAACCCAGCCTATGAAAGAGATCAGCTGCTCCCACCAGAAGCTTGAATGGTCTGTAATCAATGTGCAGCTACACGCTAGATGCAATCCTGTCTCACGGGACTGAGAGCCCCACCACTAATGTCTACACTCCTGACAGACCTGGAAGTTCTAGCAATAAAATCCAACCAGAGCTCTAGCAATTTGTTTTGTTGACACTATTGTACCAAAGACTGAAGGATTCTGCATATGGATATTCAAAAAGATGTTTATTTTTGTGCCTGATTGTACAGTAGTCTATTACATAGTTCATGTCAGTTATTGTTTGCGCTTCTTCCGACAACACAGGTTTTTATATAGTACCGTATGTCACCGCCGGTAAGGCCTGTTTCTAAGCCATATATTTTCTGTGTGATTATACCGGTTTGAAGATTACTGAAGGTACTGGACACAGCATTATGTCACTTTGTATTTTGACACCACGGCCCCCTTTAACCCCCATGGCCACGGTATCTTTGCACTAAAACTTGTGATAGGCAGTAGCTTGAAGCAAAAATGGTAACCGAAAAGGGAATTTGAATGTATAAATAATTTTGTTGAAATTCAGCACAGAAAAGCAAAATTGTTGTGTTCAAAATGTGAATATCCCACATTTAGAAATATTACTTTCTGGAAAAATATGCTTGACGGGAGTGTCTATCCTCACTTTAAACGAAGATAAATCGTTTTTTTTAGACAGTTTATATCAGCTGAGGTGAACGAAAAAGGCTGTTATTTTGCACATGGTTGTTGCTATAACATATATATCATACAGCATTGGCGTCTTTAAATTATAAACCATCACCATCAAAATCATTATTGCCATTGTTCTGTTTGCCATGAGTGTTTGCAAACGCGTGTGTGCGCGCGCGCGCGCAAGTTGTCTCAGAATGTCAGTGTGTGAGATGTAGCCTATATAGTTCTGTGGTTGTAGCAGCAGCCGGTTCGAGTGACCAAACTGTAGGATACTGTATAACTGCAAGGTGAGGTGTTTGTAGTGTGACGTGACCTGATACATTTAGTTTTCTATCTCATAAGAGTATAAGGTAGAAATCCTGAGACAACCGTTTTAAACTTGTTCTCAATCACAAACCTATAACCACAACATATCTAGCACGTACATAAGGAAGGTAGGAAGTCGGAAGTTTTCATTGCTGCAACAATGTGTCTTGATCCGTTTTCTTGATTTGTTTCTGTATGGTACCAGTGGTTTGAAGTCTGCTTTATTTTTTAATCTAATTTTCACACAGGTACGTACATTTGACAATGAGAGTACATATTTATTTGTGCACCATACATATGTATGCATCTGTTGAGCTATTCATCTCAGATGTGTTGAGAGTGTACCTGAGTATTTTTGTGATCTTCAAATACACTGTAAATCGTTTTGATTCTACCCTCAACACGCAGAACTCTAGAAGTGTTTGTTATTGAGACTCGGGTAAATTCAGACTGTGGATAATCAGTCTTGTTGGGGTTTAGCAAAGTTTTTATGCTGGTCAAGAACCGTATGGCAATTGAATACAAAATTTAAAATTTATATATTTTTGTAGCAAGAAAGTTACACAGCATAAAGTTGAGTCAGCTTTTTAAGAACTAGCGGTTGATTCAACAAATTACTAAACTTGGAGATAGTTTTAAGATTCCTGTCAGAATATGACACCAGTGTGAGATAACATCAGCTTTTAGGACAGAAGGTACAGATATGATTAGAAATGTTCAGATTTTGATGTTTATTCTCTTACCCTTGTCTGGTAAAATACTAAGAAATAATGCCCTCAAGTTTTTATGGTCATCCAGCCTTTCCATCTCAGTAAATCTGTCTCATGGCTGATAATTATATTTACAGAATAAACATTTTTAATAAATAAGTGGCTTGTTTGAGTTGCACTCCAGTGAAGTTTCAAATTGTTCCAGTTGTGTGTAAACAATATTTAACTTGATGATTCATTGTTATTAAACTAAAGTAAGTTTTTATTACAGTTTGCATCCAATATCATTTAATCAAAAAAATGCTCTACACTGTCTGGTACAGTATATCTACATTTGTATTATTAACATGGAATAGCTCTAAGCACACTTGGTACTAAGAATGCCCAGATTAACATACCAGTGATTAAACAGATTCTGACTATATGTAATTGCAGACAATTATGTACTCAGTGTTATATTTCATATTACCTGTTAGTTTCTGGGGCACCTGACAAATCTATCAATTTGCACATTATCTGTCAGTATGAAATAATTTCAGTACAGAAATACTAGTTTTACACCAAGACGGTACTGTGGTGAAGTGATGAAGCCATACCGTAGCTACCAATACATACTAAGTAAGGATTGATGCTAAATGACAGTTAATTGTTTTTCTGTAGCCCACAAGGCTATACGACCCAATTGAAGTACTATTTACACAAATAAACTTAACCAATGTCCACAAAATAATATTTAAGTATATCAGATCAGACAGTATTACTATAACAAATGCTTAAATTAAAAACCCTATGAAAATTGGATGGGTGGGTCAACACCTTTTAAGGAAGCTAATATAACCCAGAGGAAAGCAACTATGCTATAAGAAAGGATTAGAATCACCATTTTTTAGTCACAGAAACACAAAGGCATCCCTTTGACAGAACAAAGGCAATGCCAATCTTATCTGAAGCAGAGGTCCTAGGTAGTCCGACACACACCTGCCCGCTTCTCAGCGTGTTCTAGATTAAAGTCCTCATTGATGCAAACATGCCATTCCACCGCTGTGTGTCCAATGCAGCAAGGCTCCAGATGAGGTCAACACAACCTCTTTAGAACATGGACAGGTGGGTGGTTGTAGGTGTTAATGTTCACTGGCTACCTTCATCCTCGTCTTCCTCCAGCTCAACCAGGGCAGCGTGGCGGTTGGCTTGAGAGCCCTCGCTGAAGAACACCTTCTTCACGACACCCGACTTGGGCGCCCGGATAGTGTGCTGCGGAGGCAAGAGTGTACCCCTCGTTATTAGAGCAGAAAAGCATCTAGCTCTGTTAGCAGGGCTTAACAGCTCAAACGTACAGCAAAGAGAATCATGCTTCCACTCAGAAGCCAAGTAATCTTAAACTTCCTCAGCCTTTGGAATGTCACTACAAAATTGTCCTAACAGAACATTCAACTTGTACGGTCAGTACATGTTTCTGCAGCACTGCCTTTTACACGTTACTGTAGGACTTTCTGTGTGTGAGTGAGAGCGCCTCACCTCCATCTTCATAGCGATCATCACCATGAGGGGGTCCCCTACGGCAACCCTGTCCCCTGCCTTCACCAGCACCTGAACACAACCAGGGAACCACACCAGAAGAGAAAACTAACTGATACAGGAGAAAGAGGTGGTGTTTATTTCCATGTGAACCATTAGCTTGGTGTGTAACCAGACCCAAAATACACTTTGTGAATAGGGTCTGCACACACTCCATTGGAAAGTGTTTGCAGTGGTTGCCTCCTACTGAGCATAGACCTCTTGTTCATTTCGAAACTTGGACAGCATTTAACCAATCAGGTTGCTACAACTGTGAAACTGTTGCTACATGTAGTTCTACCACCAAATGTTTGGTCTCAACTGCATCACACTTTCCCACCCCTATGGACGCCGACTGGTCCACTGTCCAGAGATGCTTGTGCAAATGCTAAAGCGATCAGCGTTTCCAGACTAGTGAAAACTGATCTGAGAGCAATAGGATGAGCCAGGCTAGTGACACGAGGGCCTTAGAGACTGTAATGTGATTAAGGGCTATAAATAAACCTGACTGGACTGTTCCAACATGTGGCAAGCAGACACCGTCTACCCACCTTCTCTATAGTTCCAGTCATAGGGGCCACAGCGCCCCCTTGGGCCCCAGCACCACTCACAGCAGCAAGATACTTTGGAACAGGAACTGAGATCTCAGCACTGCCCTCCTAGTGGCCAACAGAGAGAAATGCAGAGCAGTAGTTGAATTGTGTGAGTGAAGGCTTGAACATACTTGCCGTGTTTGGAGTGTATCCCACATAGATAGCCTACAGCTAAATTGTTGTTGCTGTTCACCAGCTTGTAAATAAAATGTTAGGCTACTAAATAACAACCATTTCTCTTGTCTTTATAGTCGAATCTTACTGGATATTAAAGTAGGACAATGTTTAAACTATTTTAATAAACCTCTACTCTAGAGAAGTGCACACACAGATGTGACAATTTTAGAACGAGAGGTTTCATATCTATATTTTCTGTTTTAATCCTGCCTCAGCGATTTATTAGCCTAAGAATGCAATGCATAACTAGGCAACGCATATTCTTAAAATCGACCAACCTATAAAGAAAAGTGTAAATAGTTCTACAGAGGTGGAGTGACATGTTATTTGAACGGGAGGTTTCTGACCTTCGCACAGCAACAGAAATATGCTATTTTATGTTTTAATTATTTTATTTAGCTGTTAAGCATGGCAACTAAGCAATGCCTATTCTTAAAATGTTCATAACTGTTGCTCTGTCCCGATCAATTATTATATTATTATATTATATTATATCAAGAAGACCCAACGCGCAGTCCGCACCAGATGCGACAATTCCAAAAAATATATAGATGGTACGTGCCATGGCTTGTGACAGGCGTGTTGCCGGGCCAACGCGCCGGACGGCTCACACAAATTTGACAACGCGTGCGCCGGCGTGACTGTCAAGTATAATCCAGGCTTGATGCATGCAGTAATCTGTAGCGCGCTAACTACCATTGAGAACAGGTGCACAGTGTTGTCCAGGATGACAAGCTTGGGGCGGGACTTCACACCGTTGACACAACAGTGGAGGAATGAAGCTCCACCCTCTATCTCCACTTCCCCGGTCACGTGGTAAACCTCTCCATCAATCTGACGTGAGCAAAAAAAGCAAAGCATTTATTTATTAATTTATTTATTTATTCATTCATTCCCCCCCCCCAATTGTCCTGGCATTATTTACCAGCCAGACTTCTCAACACACCACGACCACATACTTGAGAGCTCACCTGCATAGCGTAACTGCCATCTTTGTTATACGTGACCACTACATCCACTTCTGAATGCATGAGGAGAAAACGAAAAGAAATATAACTTATTTAAAATACATATGTATTAAATAAATAACAAGTCTGAGAAATCTAACAACATGGCCGTAGAGTACACATCATGTTGCCACGGTGGCAGATAGCCTGCACATTTTTAGCTGGCTTCTGACAGTTAATAGTCTCAACATTAGCAGAGAATATGAGTTCATCAAGTCATGGAACAGACGTGGAACCATTACTGAATTATTCAGTTCATGAGTTGGCTGCATAATGAGGTAATGCCAGCGCACAGGGCTTGCTGCCAATTTCAACCAGAGTACGCCATTGTGGTGGTGGTTAACTCAAACATGCCCAAATTATTTCTCTCAAGTTATAAAAAGCCAGAGTTACTTGTCAAATGTACCAGGTACAACCATTTAGAGACTGCTGTATACTCCCTTCCCAAGTTTAAACAGTCTCTTAAATTCACCTGCTACATTTTTAATATAGCAACCCCAGATGATGGTTATATATCTGTAATGTACTGAAGCTGGTGGAGTTGTGAGACTATTTACAGTTAATTTTACTAACCATGAGGACTAGATGACCTCAATCCAGAAGAGACCTACACTGACCAAATGACTAGCATGGATATATTCATGACAATTTACACAATGCTTAAAATGTACTACCCTACATTTCTAAATGATGTTAGTCTCAGTGACCCTTTTGTCCTCTAGAGGGCAGTATAGGTCATCTCTAGCCTGTTACTTACTCTTGCCTCCCAGCTGCAACTCCATGTTTCTACTAAGCAAAATGTTCATTCTTCGACCACTGCTGGAACCAAAAGGGGAGAATTGATCTGGAACACACACACACACACACACACACACATACGATTAACACATATTTTGGACATGCAAGTTGACGTAGCACTGTGGGTTTCATCTCAGATGACAGAGTCAGTATGGTTGGCGCAGAGCAGTTATTCCTCACTCTCCGACACCTCAAAGGAAACTCTGATGATGTACGCCAAAGCCCATTGGATATTAGCGTGCTTTCTAGAGCATCTGCACTCTACTTGGGTTCACGTCACGGGTGGGACGGACACCGGTTACATTTGCTTGTATGTATTTAGCGTCCACAAAAACAATTTTAACAGAGAAACATCTTGGACTTTCTCCGGTCCAACAAACTGTTAGAAAACATTACAACAACACATTCACCTTTAAGATATCCGACAACATGTCACATTACTGTATATACCAGCCAGTGTTTAACGTAATGCCACACACACAGCCACATCCCAACCGCTTCTTCCCGCTCACCGCTGGAGTTGAGGAGGAAGTCCTCCGTGTCTTGCCTCTCCTGGAGCACCAGGCCCAGGGCGGCCTGGCAGAGAGTGTCCCCGGACGGAGCTCTGGGTGTGGGGAAGAGGCCCGCGTAGTACTGGGGGATGAAGCTGGTGTTGACGTTACCCGCCTCGAACTGCGGGTGGCCCGACAGACTCAGCAAGAAGTCAATGTTGGTGTTCAGACCCACGATCTGGGGTTGGTTGGGGGGGCGGTGATTTCATTCGCCATTACGACTCACTTCTTAATATGCGCTGACAGTTGGACGCGTCAAAGAGTTACGTGACTTACATTGTACTGTCGCAGGCAATATCTCAGTCTCTTTAGCGCGGCAGGTCGGTCTTCCCCCCATACGACAAGCTTAGCTATCATTGGGTCATAATGTGCTGACACCTCATCGCCTGAAACGTACACAAACACACACTACTATACACACACAAATGCAACTTCTCTATTTAATTAAATACAAAAGTGGAGGCAGAGGTGGTTTCTCTTGTAGTCAGACTAAGGCTAGGGTGCCATCTATTGGGGGTTAACAATACTGCACATAAAATAATTGGGTCATAACAACTGTGTGTGTGTGGTTGTTTTAGTCACACCTTCCCTGACCCCGGTCTCAATGCGTGTGTGTTGGTCTGCCTGAGGGGTGGAGAGATGAAGCAGAGGGCCTGCCCCGGGCAGGAAGTCATTGTTAGGGTCCTCGGCGTAGATACGAGCCTCGAACGAGTGTCCCCTTAAGAAGATGTCATCTTGGAGGAGGGGCAGGCGCTCACCGGCTGCTACCTGAGAGGAGACAACAGTAGCTTTAACCAATTGAGCCATGACCCCTTAAACATAGGTTAGTAGTAGTTTGTTTCCTCGAGGCCCTAATTTAAATGAAATGTGTCTCTTAATTCTTTCTGCGGCTGTAATACATTAATAATTTAGGATGCAGGACAATACAATTATAATAAAACTATACGTCCTCGCAAATTAAACTGCAACGGCCACATTTTAAAAACCATTGCTCTAATTCTAATAGACCTTGCTACTATACTTCGATGTGTGTTTGTGTGTGTGTGTGTGCATGCGTGTGTGCGTGCGCGTGTCAATCACCCTTAGCTGCCATTCCACCAGGTCCGTTCCAGTGATCATCTCTGAGACGGGATGCTCCACCTGCAGTCTGGTGTTCATCTCCATGAAGTAGAAGTTATGCTTGGCGTCCATGATGAACTCCACAGTACCTGGCCACACGCACAGTTCATTGTTATCCGAAGCACTAGTGCCAATACTGTACAACCAAAGCAAACCATTGGACCCCATTACACTATGAACAACCACGACTGCACTGTGACTGGCACAACATATACATTGTGACATTGAATGCAAAATGTACCTGGCCACGTTACCGTGGAGACAGCCTTACCAGGCCATTAAGAGCAAAATCGCTTGTGTGTGTGGGAATAGTTTCCTTTTTTTAAATCCCATATTGTTTTTTTTTTTTTGTTTTTTTTGAAGAAAAATAAATTTATTTATATAGTGCTTTTCTTAGACAATAGTCACAAAGTGCTTCATAGTTATAGATAAAAACAAAAGAAGTAAATACAGCCAGTAATAAAACAATAATTGTAAATAGACAAGCCCATTCCTAGGACACAGAACTGGAAAAACACAGTAAAAATACCAGCTAGGATAAAGTACCAGTAGAGCGCTACTGGCTTCCACCGTTTACACACACACAATATACAGTACATAAAAAAATATACACGGACACACACGCACACACACACGCGTGCACACACACACACAGACTCAAAACCACAGAAAATCCCATATTGTGTGTGTTTGTTTTGTGTGTGCGTGCGTGCGCGTCTTACCTGCCCCTACATAGTCGACAGCTTTAGCTGCTTTAACTGCTGCTTCTCCGAGTTTCCTCCGAACATCTGGGCTAATGCCAGGCTGAAAACATTGACACACACATTTAGAAACACAGTGACGAGCAGCAACAGATATGTCAAAGCACTTGTATGCTGCAGCAGCGCGCACGCACACACACACACACAATTTTAGGTTTGTCTCCAGCTTCAGGCACCCAAGGAAAGACACAAACAAACATAGTCAAATGTAGGAGTGACTGAAAGCGAATCCAGGCAAAATCTAAACTTGACAGTAATAAACGCATTCATGTTTGCACTACATTTAAATCTAAATGTGTTTGATGAAACTGTTAAAAAGGTACTTAACACCTACACTGTATTGATTATGCATGTTGGCTATAGAGTTCACTGTCAGCATGTTAATGATTTTTAGTGTTGTGGAAAGTAAGAATAATAATATAATTTTCCATAACAGTAGTTTACAAATGTGGCATTTGTGCAAATACACAGATGATACACCAGTTGTTTATGTATGTCTGATGTAGTTTAATTTGACTAATCAATCAGATGTGAAATATCTCTTTATTTATTATTCAACTATTGAAAAAATAAATTGTGTTTATTATGGGTCCTACCCCCGGGGCCTCCTCTATGATCTTCTGATGCCTCCTCTGGACACTGCAGTCTCTCTCAAACAGGTACACGACATTCCCGTGCTGGTCTCCAAACACCTGCACTTCCACATGTCTACAGCAGAGGGCAGCAGGCCAAGTTACAGGGAACGGAAACGATTGGGGGGGGGGGAGAAGAGTAAGTTCAAACAAGCGCTATAGGGCCTAACGAGCCAAAGAACTCCCCCTGTGATTTGTTATTTGTTTGTTGGTTATTTATATATGTGTGTTAGTTAGCTAGTTGGTTACCTGGGGTCTTCTACAAATTTCTCCACCAACATGACATCATCGTTGAAGGACTTCCTCGCTTCCCGTCTGGCCGACTCCAACTGCTCCAAGAAGTCGCCATCGGAACGTGCAATACGCATACCCTTAACAAGCACGCAAATAAATGACACACAAGAAATACAAGTGTTACGTGTTAATACAAGTGGGGCTGCTGTCAAAGAAAAGCCTCCTCACCTTTCCCCCTCCACCTCGAACCGCCTTGATCATGACGGGGTAGCCGATGCGCGCCGCCTCGTCTTGGAGCCTCTCGTTCGATTGGTCCTCGCCGTGGTAACCTCCTATGATGGGCACTCCAGCGGCTGACATGATGTGTTTAGATGTGCTGGAGGAAGAGGAGCAGAAGGAGACCTTGATGAAGAACGTTCTTGGTGAAGCTGGATCTTCTCTTGGTCAGATATTTGACACCATAGAGTGGCAGCATCATTCCCGCACACATCATCACCTCTTGATGCCCATGTCTCGGATGGCAGAGGAAGGCGGGCCAACGAATATGATGCCTTCCTGTTGGCATGCCTCTGCAAACTCTGTGTTTTCTGAGAGGAAACCATAGCCGGGGTGGACTGCCTATACACACACACCACACACACACACGTTGACAGAAAAAAAAAAAGCACGGTGAAATGTTGTATCTCTGATTTTGACACAAGGACTGACTGATGTGAAACACATTTGTGAAGTGTGTGATCCATGAATACTGTACTCACGTGTGACCCAGAGCTCTTTGCCACTTCTAGAACCTTCTCCATACGCAGGTAACTCTGCTGAGAGGCTGCTGGTCCAATATGGTAGGCTTCATCTGCCTAAAAAATAAAGACCAACAGAGACATGAAGGTAAGACAGCTGGTCAAAGAAACAGCAACAAATAATAACAAGTAAGCAATAATTACATGTGTGGGGGGGGGCTACTTTATGTTACATTCATTTAAATATTTTATACTGTCTCACCATGGCAACGTGCATGGCGTGTCGGTCCGCTTCACTGTACACAGCCACAGAGCGGACGCCCATCTTCCTGGCCGTCCGCATCACACGGCACGCGATCTCTCCCCGATTGGCTATCAGCACTTTCTCGATCCGCCCCACTCCTAAAGAGTAAATGGTGTAAATGCATTGCATACTGTGATGTTCTCAGAGGATAGATTTTCTGAAGTGGTTCACTTAAATTAAGCCCACTTCAAACTGAATTATATAAAAAAGAATAATACATTTAAAATGTAAAAAAGCAAAAGTGTCCTTCTAAATGTAACAAATGCATAATGTAACAGTTCAATTTTAGCTGCAGCATTACCAAATACATATTGGGACAATTCATTATTGTCCCAATAAGTGGCACAAAATATTTGGGAATATTTCAGTCCACATGCAGAATGGGTCCTTCACCTACCTCGTGAAATAAACCTCACGTGTCCTTTGGTCCATGACAGTTTCCTGAAAAGATAGACAGAAAGAGAATATATAGGATGTGTTGGTTAAATCCTGTATAAAAGGTCAAGGGTAATGCAGGGCACAATAATGTTGGTTGATGTGCCAGCGCAATTTGCATGCGGTTAAGGCTAATTGTCACTGAAAATGAAAGTTTCATGGAACACCAGTGCGAATGGCAGTGATGTCAGTGACACTGTGACACCTGTATGCTTTATTAAGACTTGGTCAACTTTGTTAACTCGTAATAAAGCGTGCACGTTTCATCGTGTCACTGAAGAGCTATGCCAGCTGTTTGCTAACTGTATTTAACCTTGTACAAATTAATTGTCATGTTTTCTAATGTTGTGATATATTCTGTATTATTGTTACCCTGACGACCAATGCTAATATATTATTGTTGGTATGGATGTACACACTTTTTATACAGATTGCTAAAAACGTAGCCTATAATATAACAAGCTTTAGCCCACTGACAAGCTAATGTAAACTACAATGGCAGACTCCCGGACACTGGAGCATCTCAGTGTTTAAAGTCATATGAAGGCGTACCCGTTCATCAGATGCAGATGTGACAGTATTTGACCTATGCTACTTACTGTGTAAACAACTTCAGACCGTGTAGGGTTGGAAAACTCAGGATAACAGCAGCCATAGCTACGGTACCGTACTAGCTGCTGCTAGCTACCGAATGACTTGATGACAAGATCAGCAAGGAAAAACGCGATTCCGATGCGTTTATAATCACACACGGTGTTACAGTGCCGAATGAAATGTCCACTGAGTTGCTTTCATTGCAAAATTCAACATCAATAGTAATCAAAGAATTTCCACACAAAACATATTGCTTATTTTGATATTATGGTCCTTACGACGTGCCGTAAAATAATTAACCAATAGCAGGCACGGATACAGAGGCGGGGTCAATGCTGCGTTCACATGGAACACGGCAGACGGCAAACCAGTGTCGTGTAAAGTACACATAACAAAAGTGCATTTTATGGTTATATTCCTGCTATAAAGACATTTACATTGATAAAGATGATTTGATTAATTAGAAGCTCTGGCACAATTTGAATAATTTCAAAACATATTCTTCATTCAGTTCATAAATAACTTTTTTGATTGATTGATTGATTGATTGATTGATTGATTGATTGATTGATTGATTGATTGATTAATAATATCAGTAACCTACAATAATTAACTCTATGCTAAATAGATGGCAGTATGGCCGCCCAGTCAGCTTTAACGTGCAAGCGGGGGCAGATCCCTACCCCATTCATGTGTACTGGTGCTACTGAGTGGCGGAGCAGCGCGGAAGAGTTAAACAATTGTGAACTTTTCAAGTGGCAACATGATCAGAGGTGGGCGATAGGCACTTTCTTATAGGGCTAATATAGGTCTATTAAGTTAGCTAGCCTACATTTTTAGCTGCCTTTTCCTTCTCTCAGCTAAATTGCCCTTTGCAAATGACCTATTATCCGATTCGTAGGTTCAGTTATCTCCTAGCAAATTAATTACAATAGCTAAAACGGATAAAACCCTGCCCCTTCCCCTGGGCGAAGCACCCCACATCCCTCAAAAACATAACCCAACTATTCTGCACTAACTGTAGTATTTATTTTAAATTTAGCAACAAAACACAGTTGTAACATTGTAGCATTTAGAGCATCCACATACATACTTTACAAAAGGGAAATAGGGAAATATGTTTATGTTATGCATTGATGCACAAATAAACACGTGCATATGCTCATGGTCACACACACAGAGACAGAGAGAGAGAGAGAGAGAGAGAGAGAGAGAGAGAGAGAGTATCCTGCTGAGAAGTGAAATGGACTTCATCCTCATCTTGAGCTTCTGATGCAGTATATTTTGTGAAGAGGCCTGTGACCCTGAGGCGTCTGGGTGCTCCACAATATTATATAATACAACATACAACAATAACAGCAAGCATCATAGGATCAGTCCTAGGGGAATGAGTCCTTACCCCAAGTGAAGGAGTTTAAGTACCTCGGGGTCTTGTTAGCGAGTGAGGGGACTATGGAGAGAGAGATTGGCCGGAGAATCGGAGCAGAGGGAGCAGTATTGCAATCGCTTTACCGCACCGTGGTGACGAAAAGAGAGCTGAGTCGGAAGGCAAAGCTCTCGATCTACCGGGGCAATTTTTGTTCCTACCCTCACCTTTGGTCATGAAGGGTGGGTCATGACCGAAAGAACAAGATCACGGGTACAA